>RJWT010002838.1:0-38920 GCA_004365215.1 Cuniculus paca
TTTGGCAAAGGTGGGCATCCCTCTCCTGCCGCATAAACCCAGAAATGTGTCATGGTGAGTTTTTTGATCATTTTCATTGCTGCCCCCTCGGTTCACTCAGGAGTCAGATGTACTCTTGACTTAAGCTCTGAAATGCTTTAAATTAAAAGGAGAACAAATACCAACTCATTTCTTGAGAGATTTGGGAACATGGCATTGACTGCACACAAGATTATTATTATTTTATAACAAAAACAAACCCCACTGCTGGTATTGGAGCAAAGCCTGTGTCAAACACGCGAATCCACTACAGACAATCTGGTGTGGCATGGGAATAGACAAAGATGAATTGTCAAGATATTGATTTTGTATCAACAGATCCTTACTGACACATGATTTAGGAAATGTTCAAGTGAAAGACCAGCCAGAGAAAAGGGATTATATAAATCTTCAGTAGAGCAAGACCATCCATCTTGAGGTCTTATTTAATGTTCACACCTGGGAATGCTGTTGTCCACAGTGGCTTTGATCGGGGATGACCGTGGCTATTGTCTTAACATTTATGGGTGTTCCAGGTGGACCTGCCTTTAGTTTCTCTAGATTCTGAGGTGGGGTTGGCAGTGGAAGATTCTCAGCGCTGACTACAGGTTCTTCAGTGTGCAGCTGCGAGCTCATTATCCCCAGCTCCATGCGACAATGCCTGGATGGCTGTCCTTTTCCTCCTTTCTCTCCCAAGCCCCAAATACTCCTGCAGGCCACTGTCCCCAGAATCACTTTTCCCAAGTTTAAGTGGATCTTCTCCATGGGGCTGGTCTTGACTCTCTAGTTCACAGTGATCTCACTGCTGATCATACAGTTAGCTATTGACTACACATGACCCTTGTCTTTATCCATTTTCCATCGCTAATAACACAATGTTACAGGCTGGGCAAATTATGAGGAAAAGTGGTTTATGATTTTGGTCCAAAGCCTACGGGCCACACTAGTAATGGACTTCTTGGCGACAGAGTCCCAAGGTGGCACAGGGCATCGTGGGTAAGAGACAGTGAACATGTGAGCGATCTAGTGAAGTTAGCTTTCATGGTAGCCATTAATCCCCAAATCCACTAGTCCTATGAATGGATTCATTAGGGCAGAGCCCCGATCACTTCTTAAAGGTCTCACCTCTTAATATCTCATGATGGGGATTAAATTTCACTGAGTTTTGGAGGAGACAAACCATCTTCAGACTTCAGCAAGCCGAACAGTTCTCTGGTACTAGTTTCGCTTTCCAATCGAATGATGGGCTCCTTGGGGGAGAGATGACTGCCCTGCTCTCTTTGTGACAGCTTCAGTCTACACTGTCATTGTTTTCTCTTGGATGAGTACAGTAGACTCCGACGGAGCGCACGTCTGGCTGTGGTAATCCCTTGTTTAAAATCTCTTCATTGGTCTAATGATTTTGGTGTAAGGTCAGAGGCCGAAGCACAGCCCTTGGTGACCTGGTCAGGGGTGCCTGCACTTTCTCGTCTCCCTTGTTTTCTTTAGCACTGTCTTGTCCGCACTCTCAGAGCCACCAGGAGTTCTTTTCATGGTGTCCATGTGGGGCATAAGCTCTTATTCCCCTGGTCATGGGCTCTCACGGGCCCCTTGCCTACACCTTCTTCTCTAACTCTCATGCTTCTGTGGTTTTTATCGTATTATAAAAAATACGTTTTTCAAACTAAAATAGTGACATTAAAACTAAAGGAAGAGAGGTAAAGGAGATGTGTAACATTATTTCCCCAACCAGACAAATATATAATTTGTACAAGTTAAAAATGCATATTAATAACTTCATGAGGCTAACCAATTTGGGACTCAATTAGAAATGTGATCCCAGGAACTACATACAAATTATTATAATTATGGTGACAGGAAATGGCGCTCCTAGGAAATGGTAGGAGGCAGAAATTTAAAAGGGGAATATATTATTTAAAAGTCAGGCAGCTTGTCTTTGCTGGTCTAAGAGTTGAATTGGGAAAATTAAAGATCTGAGATCATAAAACTACTGGCAAAATGAAGTACTAAGCTAATCCACTCAGCAGAAAGCAGTTCACCACCATAATTGGAAATCCAGGTTTGTGGTTACTTAATAGAAGCCAACACTTAATCATGTCAAGGCCACTGTGTGCCATATATTTAACATACCATCACTAGCATATTTTGCAACTTGGACAATTAATTCCACACCTGCAGTATCCCATATCCAGCATTATAAAACATGTCCTCCTCATAAAAATAAATGTATGTGGCAAATAGCCCTCTCTCTTGTTTGCCAAAAAACAGATTACTATCAGGAAGGCTGAGTTATTACCTGCTGTCAACAAATGGATTACCCAAGTTAAGGTCATTATTGTTGCTGTCATTATATTACATTATAGAACTGTAATGTATGAATGTAGGAATGGGATAGAAAGTCTTGAATCCATCTGAGTTCTTATTAGACCTTTTTGAACTTCATTTTGAATGCTTGTAAGATTATGAATTAAAACTATCCATGCAGCCACACATTTTTTTTTTAAAGAAACTGCTGCTTTAAATGAAGAATTTTTTCCTTCCTGCTAAAGGTTTTAGATTAACTCAGCATCCTATGAACCCTTTCATGTTGTCATCTACTGACATTTTTCTTTCTGGATTTTTAGAAATATAATACAAGATAAAAATACACCGGGAGGTGAAACAGCAAGAGGTACAGATAACAGGAATATTTATTTAGTTTACTCTTCTGCTTTTATTTTTCCTCTTATTATTTATGGAATTTATGTTTCTACTCTATTTTAAACTCTAAAGTCGGTTTCAGTTAACTTTGATTTCCATGTTTCTATTTTATTTAATTAAACTTTTTGAAGATTTTTTTCCACTCCATTTAAATGAAACACGACTGAGCAGGAAATGAATATAAACATCTTTGCATAGCTGATACGTTGAAAAATGCATGACCACTTAAATGTCACAACTCGGTGAAGCATTTCTTCTTTATTCTAGTGCTACTGAATTTTAAGGACGAGCTGCATTTTGCATTTGTTGCTTTGCTGAAATCGGGTAGCATCGTACTTTGGGCGAAGACCACTCTCCACCGCCAGCTCGAGTTTCTCCCTCTCCTCCCTTCTTTCTCTTTTCTCCCTTCCTCCGTTCTGCCCTGTCTACTTTCTCTCTTCCTCTCTCACTCTCCCTTCCTCTTTTCCCTTGTTCCTGATTTCTTTTTTCTCCTTTCCTCTTTTTCTCACCTGCTTCCTCCTCTCCTCTCCTTGATCCCAATTTCCTGCTTTTCTTTCCTTGGCAAATTGCCAGTGCTGTGGCGATGGAAGGCAGGTGAGAGGCCAGCTCAGGCTGGGGCAGCCAGGGCCACATTCAGTGTGGTTGTCCCTCCTCCTACTTCCCATGTCTCCTGGGCCTGCTCTGGAGAGAGGCTCCCTGTTCTGCTGCGTCCAGCAATCTCAGGATCTATTTGGTTCTGGACGGTAGCGCTCCCCTGGATATTCATTTGCTTGCTTTTCAGCAGTCAGGCTGCGGTAGCTTAGAGTCCAAGGATGAGGTAAGGTCTGATTCAGATGTCCTACCAGCAGGATCCCACAGGCAGAGGAATATTAATCTGAAAGGGAAATCGAAGGACACAGAAACAATTAGGTTATTACAAGGCAACATGAATCCAAGCTGGAAGGAGAGCACCAAGGTAGGGGAAATGGGTCAGGAAACTTCCATTTCCCAAGCATCTGCTTTGTGTGGGACACTCCCAGGACTACAGGAGCCAGGCAGGATAGCATCCGGGTAGGGTGGTGACGGAAGTGCTTACTTGTCCATTTGTCACAGTCCCCACCATTCTGTAGTACCTCTTAAATGAAGGAGCAATGGCTGTTTTTAAGGAACATGATACCTTAGTCACCTCCCTCATTGCTGAGACACAATACCTGACACCTACAAGTTAAAGGAGGAAGGGTTTATTTTGGTTCAGTTTGTAAAGGTTTCAGTCCTTAACGGATTGGCTCCCAGTCAGGATGGCATGGCAGAAGGACATGGTGGAGAGAACTGTTCATGTCATGGTGCCGGGGAAGCAGAGAGCTGACAGGAAGGACCTGAGAAGACAGATAAACCTTTCCAGGCCGCACTCCCATTGACCCACCTCTTCCGACCAGACCCCACCTTCTCACAGCAAATCAGCTGTAATGCCCTCAGAATTCGATCACCTTTTAGAAAACCCTGCCTCTGAGCATGTGAACTTTTGAGGCAACATATAGATATAAACCTTAACAATAAATGTTTATTTTATCTCATAGCTTGGGTTAATATTGCATTAGACTGCCTGCAAGTATGGAGCCACTGTAAACCAGAAAATTTATGCTTCTCGGTCAACAGTCACCCTGTAGCATCAATGATGAGTTTGAGTTTTCAGCAGAAGTGGGTATTCCAGGTTTATTTGTTTACTTGTTTGTCCTATACAAGCAATCTAATTTTTAAATGTTAACAACTCACTAAGAAATCTAAAAATTTACGTATCAAATAAAATTGATTCATGTTGCCTTGAGGAATGATTGTTTCTGGGCCTGGTGGTTATGCCTTGAGTTACTATGTGCCCTGAGTTGTACTGACCATTTTTCATGAACTAGCAAACTCACAAGGATGGGATTGCTGTTGTCTTTCCCAGGAATTAAAGAAAGAGACTGATAAGAAGCTCAGAAGAAAGTTTAAATTCAACAAAAGTCTCCTGAATACCAAGTATGTGCCAGGTACCATGATGTTCCTTGCAGGAAGATGTGCAAGGATGTCTGCCTAGAAAATACTTCTGGTCTACCTCAGAGCACAAGCGGGGTACCCGAAACATTCACCATTACCATCATATTGAAATGACAGTTCAGAGCAATAACACAGGCCTCCCCAGGATTCATTGTCAGATGACGTGCACAGACAGTTCTGTAATGGGACTCCTGTTTCTGGGCTTGATAGGGCAAGGATATATATCAACAGAGATCAAAATGTTAGGAATGTACTTCAAAACAGGCTGGGTAAGGGGGAAAGAGATTTACAGCAAGAGACTGAGGCATCTTGTCTTTTGGAAAAATTTTTTCTGGAGAAAAGGTTTCTTCTTTGGGGGTAGAAAATTGAGTCATCTGTCTGTGAGTACACAGTAAATTCATGGCAAATCTAAGCCTAGAATCGTGGGGCTTTTTGTGTATGACCCATTGGCCATTTTATTAGAATTTGTCTTGGATCTTTGATGGACAGAGATCAGAATGATTATAAGAGAAATCTGCTTCAGAGCCCCTGAGTCTGCTGATGAGAAGCTAATGCTGGCTTGCAATGTTTTCTGTTCCTCTGGAAATCTTTTTTTCCCAAGTGAAAGCAGTTTCTGGTAGTACCCAGATGATGGCCATGTAGTCCCCCAGGTGTAAGAGTCAGCCTCATGCCAGTTGAACACGATAAATAGTCACTGGAAATTGCCAAAATGCCTTCTAACCTTGAACTTGGAAGAAGATTATAGGGAAAAAAGTATAGCAAGGCAAAGAATGGAAAGGACAGACAACTTCCAAGGGGCTTGATCAAGGATCCTTAGCTACTCGGTAGAGCAGTGACTTGCAGATTTCATCTTATTAACTACAAAGCCCTGTCTGTGCTCAGTGGAACTTTTTGCTCAAAACCCCAAGCTTAAAACAGATGAGAATGGTTCTCCCACCTCTGCTCACCTAAACCTTCCCTTTGGATGTTGTGTTTATCCCCAGGCATTGGTCTTTTTTCAAAAGATGAGAAGGCTGGAAAAGAATCGGGGGGAAGACAGCGATTCAAGGCCAGTGCTTCCCAGACTGCAGGGCACTTGGCATTTACCTGGGGACAGGTATAAAGCACTGAGGAGAGGGCAGGAGACAGGGGAATTTCAGTATTGATTTATTTTGTATCACCTTGTGAAATTCCTCTAGCTTTATGTGTTATCATATGCATAATATATTAGTGCAGGAGAACTAATTTATAATTAAGTTACATTATAAATTGTATCATGTCATATCATAAGCTAAAAAGTACATTTTGTGGGGAGGGCCTCAAACTTATTTCTGATTTTACTAAAGAAGTATAGGTTCAAAAATGCCTGGAGACCATAATCCTAGACTATGAATTTCAAGCTTTTGTATTTTAAATCCCTTCTCTCAAAGGACTAAGATCCCCCACGATAGGGAGAAGTCCAACTTCCCCAAGAAGAGACTTTAACTTCTCGCAGGCATTCTGTAATTTGTCATTTATGGCAGGTTTTGAGGACATAAACATTGCAGTGGTATTTTTGAGAGGAAATGTTTATCATTATAGCTCCAAAACAGATCACAAACAGAAACAATAATTTCATTAGTAGCCGAAAATTGTAATAATGCTGTTGAATATAAATTTCACTGCTATGGTAATTCTAAAACACAAGGATGATGAATAAAAAATTGCAGCAGTGTTATTGGGAATAAATTTTATTGCCATGAGTAAGACACAAGTGGGAGGATTGATGGAGACTGAAATTTGGGGTGACTGGTCCCCCCCCACCCTGTGCTATTGGTTGTTATCATCAGGAATGTGTTCTCTTCTCCACTATCATACCCATACCTCAAGTGGAAAATCTCCTCTCTGGAGAGAATGGGATAATGTTCTTTTCACTCCAATCCCAATTCACACATCTCTTTCTGATTCCATCTTTATTATTTTAGCAATCCTATTATGTTGCAAAAACCAAAACCCAAAGATCAGCCTCCTTTTCTTTGTTCCTCCACATCTAACCTATCACCAAGTACCATCATCACTTCTACCTCTGATTTTATCTTGAGTCAGTTTATTCCTTCTTCATCTCTTCTGCCAACATCTGGTCTAACTTTGGACAACTGTCACCTCTTACTGCCTCTACTCTTTTCTACTGTCCTACGATCAGGTCATCCACAGAATGAGTATTGGGTCAACCTCTTTCCAGCTAAAACCCTCGTGTAGCTTTCTCTTTCTTACAGAATTATACCCAAACCTCTCAATGTAGTGTTCAAAGCCCTAAGAAATCATAGTCTCATCTCATGTACCTTTCTCCAATGGTCACTATATGCAGCTTCTCACATCTCCCTTCTAATTCTGACACCGGTCCCTGTTAACCCTCGGATATTCCTGTTCCTTCAGGTCACAGCTGGCTTATATCCATTCCTCAGGGTTTTGGCTATTTGTTCCTTTCTTGAAAATCTCCTCCTGACATTGCCCTAGGGACTTTCCCAACGCTCTCTCCACCAGGGCTGTGACCTCCGTGCCTCTAGAGGGCGCCATTCCCACAAAACGCTGGTGCTGGGTGGCTCCTAAAACTGTCCCAGGAAGCAGTCCTTCGCATTCTCCTTTCTTTCCTTTGCAGACATCATTCTGATCCCACACTGCCATATGTGCTTGCTTGTTGTCCACTGCTTTATTAAACAACAGCCTCGTTTTCAAAGAACGGAGAATTTGTGATCGTCGGGACTATAGTTTCCTATCTGTTGAGGAAGACAGATATCATGACATGCTGGGGAATGAAGTACCCCTGTGTCTATGGTACTTTGCTGAGTTCTACCCAAGTGGGCCAGATAGATGTTCCTCACCTGCCAAGAATCTGTGTGCTGGGGTAGCCGGGAGGTGTTAATGCTTCTGCCACCTCTGCTCACCTGTGAGAGCTGCGTGGCACAGAGCAGGGCCTTCTTGAGCCACACTGGAGCCTGAGGCAGTGGAAACAACAGTAACACCCATTCTGCCTTTACCACAAATTCAGATTATTTTGCTCATCAATTTTTTTTGTGTGTGTCAGTTTTTAAACATTGCATTAAAATACTATATTGCTTACTGAGATTTTGGTGCTCTTTAAATTATGCATCTAAGGTGAGTGCCTAACCTGCTCTACTCTGGCCTGAATGTTATATTGATCAGGAACATAGGCGGACTATATCAGGAATCAGAGGACTTATTTTGGCTGAGTGGGATAGAGTGATTGATGAGTCCTATTGATTGAACGTGTATGGAAGTGGGTGAGTGTAACCCAGTTGCCCAACTTGGTGATCTGATAACAGCAATTATCAGGAGCTAGGGAATTTCACAGAGGCATTTTTTAATGGCTTAGTGTTGATCAAGGCCTGGGCATAGTCACAACAAAATGGTAGAAAGAGCAAGAATTGGGCACCTCATGGCACAGGTTCAAATTTTGTTTTTACCAACGTACATGTTGCATTGTTTGAGGCAAGTTATTTTTCTTCTGTGAGCCTCAATATTTTGGTAGTAAAGTGGGAAATCACCTGTTTGTTGGGTTGTGGTGAACATTAAGTGAGATGATTTATTCCCTCAACCTCTATCTGGTGACCATTAAACGAGGTGATTAATGCATCCAGCATCTGTCTATGGAGCCCACAGTGTGCCAGCTCTGTGCTCAGCTCGGGGAGCCAGAGGTAGGGAAAGGGCAGGCTCAAGGGGAAGGTGGACATTTACCTGTTTGATGCTGGGGACAGCTTCCTCTGGGAAGTGAAGCTCTAGGCACAGGAGGCAGGTGAGACTTTTGAGCAGGGGACACGTAAAAGGTGCCAGTGCAGCTGGCATGCAAGGCACTAATTTATGCTGTCATTAAACCACTATGACCCTCTCATTAGGGGTCTGGTTGACACTGGAGAATGAGTTCTAGAAGCTCCCGGGGCTGACCAATGCCACCTTCAGGAGGAAGAGTTCTGCCTTCAAAGGCAAGGACTGTGTTCTTGGTATGGAGCTGTATTTCTGAGGAAGGTTCTAGAAGGGAGCAGGTGAGGATCAATGGAGTGAAGAAAGAGGAAAAAGAGTTAAATCAGAAAGAACCAAACTTACGATGGACAGTGAATATATAAGAAGGGATGTTTCTGTGTCACCTGCCATATTTCTTGGGAAATAAAAGTTATTTTTCCAGAAATAACTTAAGTATTCAGCAAGACAAGTCCTGAGATGTAGAGCACCAGTGCTGAGACAATTCCCTGGTGTGCTAACATTTCTGGGCAAAATGCACTGGCAGTTTGCGTTGACAGGGCCCATCTTCCCCTCCAGGTACTTGAGTGTGGAGGGATTATTTTTTGTGTGCATGTGGTACTGGGGATTGAACCCAGAGAGTGCTGAGCTACATCTTCAACCTTTAAAAAATTTTTTTTTTAATTTTGAGACAAGGTCTAGCTAAGTTGTCCAGGGTGACCTTGAATTTGCAATCTTCCTGCCTCAGCTTCTTGAGTAGTTGGGATTATAGACACATGCTGTTGCACCCAGCTTAGTCTGGGGAAATCAATGGGCTTATCATAAATGGACAAAAGTTATGTGAAGTTTAAAAGCAATCACAACAATGCATTGATGAGGAATTTTGCGTTCATGCACAGTTTGATGCTGGCAGAATCCACTATTCCTGGAGGTCACAGGACATGTAGAAAAGGCAACTGATTCTGTCCCTCGGCCTCATGCTTTCTTGAGCTAGTTGTTACCTCAAAGAAGATAAGTTTCCAAGCCCTACTCTGTGTACTGAGTGTCATGCAAGTGCTATTTGTGACTCCTGGTACTACCCAGAAATTTTCATTGACTCTGCAGGAGGTAGTGACTCTTCATTGCCTTTTGTATTTGAACTAGTGACCAAGAAGTGAGAAATTCTGTGTTCATTACTAAGTCCTTCAGTTCTCCAGGGCATCATGGTGTAGCCTCAACAGCTCTGGTCATGTGTGGCTTGCTGCTTTGGGCTCATGATGAAAAGTTACACCAGCCTGAAAGCGAATCCTCCACCCAGATCCTAGGACAGGAGCTTAGCAATGAACAGCTCCCACTTTCTGAGGGGTGGGGGTGGGGAGTTCATCACTGCTAAACAGCAAAAAATCCCATTTGAGAGGCGGTAAGTTCAGAGCAAAATGCCCTCCTAGTCAGTTGTTTACACCTCTCGTTGGTTTAAGTGCTTTCTTCCTGGTTTTGGGTAGAGGGGGAAACTCTAATCAGAAGCCTGCTGGGATCTGATGGACACAAGAGAGCTTTCCAGGCAACTCGGAGGTCATGAGATGTTTTGACAAGGATGACAAGAATAGCAGTCAACAGGTTATCCTCCCCGTGGAGTGTTTTCCAGGGCTGGGGAAAAGCAGCCATGGCGGAGGCCTGCGAGGCTGGGTGTCGATTTGTTAATAAAGGCTGTGTAAGAACCAGGAGAACGCCATCTGGTCCTGGGCCCCTGCCAGGTGGCGGAGACTTCATAGCTTCTTGAGTTTCCGCAGTGAAAATGGGGCTGTGCAGGCAACAGAACATGTGTGTAGCAGCAGCGGCGGCAGCAGCAGAAGCAAGGGTCTGGGGTTTGTCTAAGAAGTGCGGCAGAGGGGCCGTGGGCAGCTCAGTGGTAGGGCACTTGCCTAGCGTGTGCCGGGCTCTGGGTGCCAGCCCCAGCGCCAACACTGCCGAAAAGTGGACAGTGCATGTGATACTAAGGTAACTTTTTACACTGGCAGAGGAGAGACAGACCGTGTGGCCACAGCACCTGTGCCAAGGATGCAAAAAGGAGTCATTCGTAGCTGCCACCTAGCATCCCAGGCCACTGCATCGGCTGGGATCTGTGAACTAAGCAGAAGAAACTCAGCATGTACAATGCTGTCAAATAATCGGATAATGCAAGAGATTGCACTGAAGCCTAAAGCGTATAGAAAGCAGGGTGTAAGGTGCGGGTGTCTACATCTCTCCGTGGAGAATGCACACAATGATAATCAGCTTGGGTGAAAGCAGATGTGGGTTTTTTTTTCCTAGTTTATGGAACTTGTAGCCAAATGAAAACCCGGTGACCTATTTCATGAAGTAAACTGCTGCAGATTTGGCAGTCACCCTCCAGAGAGTCGCTTGTCCCCCCAGAGCGAAGTAAGATAATATTTATTCATGGTATTAAAAAATTTAAATGAAGTCATCCAGGAGCAGCCTCCTGAGAAAGAAATAAAAATGTACAGGGACACTGGTTAGAAATGTTGCTATAGATTAAGACTATGGAGGCAATTAATATTGAGGAAAAAGTCAATCTAGCAATGTAAGAAACTGAAATATTTATATAAAACGTTAAAAAATCCCATTAGTTATTACCCAGGTGGACATATCTCCATGTAATTATGGAGTCTGCTAACAAAAGCAAATTTCTCTCTCCTGGTTCCATCTCAGAGGCATTAGAGTTGGCAGAAGTTCTTTTCATGGGGAAGTAATTTAAATAGATATAGACCGAGTTTAGGTCTCTGTAAATATTTCTTATTCGATTGGTCAAAATGGGTTCCCAGGAGGCGAGGGGAAAGCTGGAGAGAGGGAGACTGCCGGGTGCCTCATAGATACTTGATGTGTCCCCTCGGAACTGCACTGGGGGGGATGCAGGAGACAGCTGGGGCAGCAGCCCACGAAGCAGTGACCTGAGCAGCACTTAGGAGCAGCCAACTGTCATTCAGAGAAACCACTGTGTTTGCAGCGTGAGCCTGGAGCTCGGGCCTTGTGCATGCCAGGCTGAGCCACCACCTCAGCCCCAGAACAACCTCACGACTCACAGAGGAACAATGACATGCTGGGGATCACGTGACCTCAAGGTGAGGAGTCAACACTGCTCTTTTAGGGAGAGAAGCAAGGTGCATCCAATTCCTCATCTCTCCAGGGTGCTGCAGGGAGTCGGAGCCTGTGCCCAGGCCACCTTCGGTCTTCCTTTGCAACTAGTGCTAGGCCTCAGTGCTCCTTGAACTCTCTGCTTTCTCCAGTGTAGCCGCTTTTGGGCTTCTCACGGAGGCCCATCCAAAATGAGCTCTCTCACCCTGTGCAGATTAGCAGATAATCCCGTCTCCTCTTTCAGAGAGAGGAAGAAGTCTCGTCGATTGAGGATTGCCTCCTTTTCCTTGCCTGTGCCTAAACAATTACCCCGGCAGCTCACGTCTTTGCCTCTTCTTTTCTGTTACAAACAAAGCTCACTAAGCCCCACCCCTTCACCTGTGTGCTGGGTCCCCCCCCCACCTTTGTACCTTTGCACTACCTTATTCGTTGCATTCCCTCTTCTATCTTTGATTTCTTTCTCTGGCTTATTTATCTAAGACTGTGCAAGAATTTCAGACTGCTTCTCTCTCTCTCTTCCCCTAAATTAACCTTCTCTTGATAGTCCCTTCCATTCTCTTGAACTATCAAACCTCACGTTTACTTTTTCTGAAACCATAACAATTTAGCTTTTATCCCAAGATGCTATTGAAATGGCTTTGGCTAAGGTTACCACCGACCTAATTTTTGAGTCTAGTGACCTATTTTCAGTCTTCTTCTCTCTGGATTCTTTAAAGCAATTGCTTGGGTTGATAATTCCCCTGCTTGGAAATCCTTTCTTTCCTTGGCTTGATTTTATTTGTTTATTCATCCATGTAGTAAATATTAGTGATCCCTAATATGTATTAGGGTGTTAGCCCAGGTTTTGGGGATAACAGCAGCGGAAGAGGCAGGCAACATGTACTTTGGGAAATGAATGTAAAGAACCACATTAGGTAACGGTGAGGCCGACCACCCCCGTCCATCTCTGGCTGCTCCTGCCTTCTCCAGTGCTTTCGCCCATCTCTCTGCTTCTGCTTCTGTTCAGTTCTTCAGTGTCAGTGATCCCAGAATCTGTCTTCCCCTTCACTTTTGCTGCGTGATTCCCTAAGAGAGCTCACCCACTGCAAGACTTTAATAATTGCATTTCTGCTCATTGTATCAGCACTTGTATTCTCATCTCAGGAGTTATCTTTCAAAGGCTGGATTCTTCTACTGACACATTACTGGATGTTTGCATTGAGGGATCCGGTGGTCTCCTCACATTTACCAAGTCCAGCTGGCAACCTTCTGCCACTGAGTCTCGCCTGAACTTCTGTGCTCTTTACTACAGTCAGTGTTGGCATTGTCTTATCAGTCTCTTTTTCCAGAAACTTGGGCTAAGTTTCCTGATCCCTCACCCCAGCTGCAGAAAGTCGTGAGAGGCAGTCAACTCCGTATCTTAGAGACTCTGGAACTTTGCCCTGGGTCTTATTCTCAGGATCCGTACCTTAGTTGTGGCTTCCATTGCGTATTTTCTGGACTCTTCCTTTCTACTTAGCTTCTGCAACTCCAGGGCTCCTCACTCCAGCCCTGGCCTTGCTGCAAGAATCATCACCCCAAAGATACCTGACTGGGTCAATTCCCAGTTTTAATCTCCTCCCTGTGGCCTGCAGCAAGGTTTAAAGGATTGCAGGTTGCGACTGAGTTGTGGCTTATGAGAACATTTTGGGGGTTGCAGCAAACATTCTGAAATAGAAAGGAGAAAATATCTGGGTGAATTTCACATAGAGGAAGTGTTATTTCGTGAACCGTTTGTTTCCATTATCAATGTGCACATGGAAGATACTAGGTTGTGATTGTAAAATATGTCTTCATCTGGGAAGTTTTAAAAAGTGCTTTTCCACAGGGAGGTCTCTCCTTGATTTTAATAACCCAGCTTCAGTGTCCCTTCCCTAGCCCTCCCTAGGCAGGATCATTTGTCCCCTTTCTTCCTGAGTGTCCCCTAGGCTTTCTGATCTCTGGTCAGCACTGGCCCTTTGGAAATGTGATTTACTTTCATGCTTCTCTGCTTTGTCAGAGGGTGGAAGGTGAGTCCAGTTCATCTTTGTGCCTCTGGAATGCAGCACAGGGTCTGGGACACAGGATTCAGGGAAGGCAGGAAACTCTGTGTGTCTGTGTGTGTGCGTAACAGTGAGACCTTGTGTCGTGCAGGAAGATGGACATCAGTGTTATGGAAGGGATATATATGAAGGTGTGCATACCTCCTTCACTTCTGAGTTCCTTGACTACTTCTGTGTGTTCCCCACCTTTCTCAGTGCTCCTGAGGCCAGGCATGCACCCCAGGAGTGCAGCTTGCCACTGTTCCAGGATAGGTATATGGGAATTTGTGATGCACTTGCGTGTGCATTTTGTCATTTGCCACCGGCAACATAACATGGATCTCTGACCTTGTGTTGGTTCTCTTTTCACTTACGAGGAGGTCAGTTGCTTGTGGTTCTGGGTCTAGCGTCAACTATGCTCTGTCTTCATAAAGGCAGAGTTTAATTATCACATGGCCCGAGGCTGTTAAAATAAAGAAGTTGTATATCGAAGAGAAAGATGCAATTTTACTTTTTTCTAGTTTTGGAGTGATTTTGCCTTATAGTCACCACAGGAGAGAGAGGAGACATGTTACCCCAATTAACATCCCGTGACATTATTCTCAGTTCCCAACTACTTAGGAATATTTTTGAATTTGCTTTCTAATACAGTTAGCCACCTCCTGCAAGAGCAGTAATATTCACATGTGTCCTTTATGGGGAAGGAGCCCTTGGCCTTGGAGCTGTACACACAACTAGTTTCACCCAAGCAACCTAGGAGCATAAGTGACCTGTGACAAATGACTTCTGGTGTGAGCTTTAGTCTTAGTCTCTGTGGAGTAAGGATTCATTCTTCTCTTGTAGGGGAGTTTCACAGATCGTACAGGTTAAACTGCTTTGGAAACTGGGAAGCCCTCTAAATAGATGATTTTGAAGGCAAAGAGAAAGAGTAGAGAGTAACAGAGCAGGGCAAGAGAGAAGAAATGGGATATGGAGACAGAGAGAGAGAGAGAGAGAGAGGGAGAGAGAGAGAGAAGAAAATGGGGTGAGAGGTCGCAAGGAAAGAATGAGAACATTAATAATAAGAAAACCAGGAACAGAAAGTGCTGGAATTTATGTGATGAGTTGTTTGTTTCTTAGCTTTAGGACACAACCAATGGAGAAGAGGTGACAACCTGAGTTTCACTGTGATCCAAAGGAACAGGACAGGTGTCCCCTCCTGAGTGACGAGCTGAGTGGAGTCAGTGGAGGAGAGCAGGGAGAGGTGGTGTCAACGTCCTCCCATTTGTGTTTCACTCAGGCACAGAATACTTGCTATAACTGATGTCGTTTTATCCATTTTCTAGGAAGTGCCCAATTTTCTCTACTCTGCCTCTATTGCTTTGCCAAGAAATAACCAGCGGGCTTCTGCAGAGAGCTAGTAATTCTAGAGAGAGCGGTAAAAGTCATTTCTCAAACGTAGGCATGGCTGTTCGCGGCTTCCATAGAGCATCACTCCCAGTCCATGTGTTCTTCTGTCTTGGGCCGGGATCCTTTTGCAAAGATTATGCCACATGGAAGCCCCATTTGTTCCACAGAAAGATTGCAAAGGAGAATACGCATGCCACAACATATTTTGTATGTTTGCAAAAAATATTTTAATTATGCATTTGTGATCGACACAAAAATTACATATTTACGTGATGCTCTGATACATGTCTACGTAGAGTAATGTTCAAATCAGGGTGAGCATATGTGCCTCCTCAAACATTTATCATTTCTTTGTGGCGAAAGCACTCAAAATCCTTTCTCTTAGCTTCTTGGAAATACATGGTACATTACTGTCGCCTGTAGTCACCGTACTGAGCAGCAGCACCCTAGAATTTATTTCTGGAACTTAGTGCACTGGACAACTTTGTCTCCAGCCCTCTCTTTCTACTACTTCTCCAGCTTCTGGTAGCTGGAATTCTCTCAACTTCTATGAGATCAACTTGAATATATATATGTATATTTTTAATGTGCAAAATCCCCCAGTTTACAGAAGGCAGGAAAAAATTATAAATGGAGTTGTGATGAGGATATTAGAAAACTGGGAAAAGATTTACCTTCTTTGGGAACCCAAGAGTGCCTGACAAAGCAGTTAATTCTCAATTCCATTACTTTGTGTCCTCCTCCGTAGGTTACTTTGCTTACCCATGCCTCACTGTTTGGGCTGCAAAATGGGAACATTGTTACCTCACTCAAGAGGTGAAGATAATATTAACTGTGCTCCTTGCTGTTTTCCTGACAGCTGAGGCTACAAAGGTCAGAATGTTCCCTCACAGTCTAGGCCTAATAAAAATATTTCCCTGCCTACAGGAGCCTGCTTTCTGAGTATGTTTTTCGATTGCATCAGTGTATTTATCTTTTCACTATAGCATTATTACTGTAAGGAACATATTTTTCAGATCATTATAAGATTTCTGGTGTGATAACACTGGAAAGGGAAAAATCCATGCATACAAGTCGGTCTTGGAACAGTTTGAGCGTTTACGGCAAGATTGTATTGCTTATTTCTCAGCCACGCATCTGCAGCGTGCACTAGACCATACTTAAGTCATAATGCATGGTTTTAAGGTCACTGCCGGTTATTATCTGACCGGTAATGACCACAGAACTATACATTATTGCTATTAGGAGCCATTTTTGGACTATTTTCAGTTTCCCTTTTTATTGAGTGGTTGCTGACACCCCCAGAGTTGCATGGGGTTGGATTACAGTAGCTGGACGTCTCCATCATTTCACGGGGTTGTTGCGGGGAGAAGTTGGCACACAGCTGCTGTTTTTGTTCATGTGTTGTCAGGGCGATTGAAGCTTATTTGAAATGTTCTTTTCATTTTTAAATGGCACTGGGGACTTTCCACCCTAAGAAGCCATATTTTTCTCGCCCTTTAAATGAAGGACTCTGGTTACAGGAGGAGTTGGATTTGTTTGTTTTCTTACTTTTTCTGAATAATTAGTTATTATGGGTAAAAGGAATCACAGTGTCAATATTCCTTGTTCTGGAATTAGGAAGCATCCTATTAGGGACTTTACGTCTTTAGAGAGAGAAATAAGAATGAAGTCCGAAGTTAACTGGTTGCAGACATTTCCCTTTATTGTCATGTTACATCGTATTTATGATGGTTTGTGTTACTTATCCTCCTAGCAAACAGTAGTGATGGGGCAGGAGTTAGTAAGATCTTTATTTTTCGAATGTATAAGCACGCCTTTTTGAAATATTTATTGTTAAATAAAACAACACAGAATAGTTCTTTTGGTAAAAGCTCATTATTTCATTGTTAGCCTCAGTCAACTTTCATTTTCTGTGGAGAGTCAATAATTATTCAGAAAGTAATACACGGGGAAGGAATTAGGAATGCAGCATCGTGGCAATCTGACCCAAGATGTGAGTTCTCTTCATAAAAGTGCATGAGCAACAGGGATGATTTTATTCAGCTGAACAGTTGGATAGAAAGGTCTTAATAATGAAACCTCATTTTGACAGGTTTTACTGTCGGACAGTAAGCTTCATTATATTTGCCATGTTGATTTATTATTTTTAACTTCTTTTACATATGTATGCATGCTACATAGCAATTTCCCTTGTATCTTTTCTCCCATCACTATGTGGACTTATGAAGGAACATATTAACATTTTTAATGGGAGATTTTATGTAGGAATAAGAAACAACTAACATTAATTATTATACTTGTCTAAAGTAGAGAAAAATTTCCATCATATATCTTTGTCTATTTATGTAACTGTCTAATGGTGGATAAATTATACCCTACTTGCTGCAGTAAATTAAGAAATAATAATAATCTAAGCTACAGAAGGAGTTTTATAAAGTTCTGCTTCTACAGAAATGTTTCAAGATATGATGAAGATTCTCCAAGTATGTTACTATGTCACCTATAAACCCTTGCTGATGCATGTCATTGTGGTCTGTTTATTGAGACAAAAATGGTGGTCTGTGATATTTTAAGGTAGCCTCCATCTGGTGCCATCATAGTTTTTCTCCATAAAAGAAATCAGATGGGTGGAAAGTTGCCCTCTATGATTCTTTGTCCAACCAAAGGGAAGGTGAATATCTGGATAATGACAGGATGATCTTTTGTAATCTTAAACACGTAATTCTAAGAAGGTTTAAATCAATGTGTTAATTGGTGAGTGATACCGTAATTATGTGCATAATCAAGGAGAATTTGAATCTAGATTATTTACCTGCTCTCAGGAAATTAATGTGCAGAGGTCATATATTAGATTGTTTGTGTATTAAGTGGACCCCCTGTAGTCACGAAGTGCCGAATGGCTGTGTCCTCTAGGAAGCATTCTTTTGGATGTTCCCAGCAGGTGTCAATGGCACAGAGCCTCGAGTGCTTATTGATCCAGATTCAAACAGTTCATTAATCTAAGCACACATTATATAGATTTTTCAATGTAATTTTGAAAGGGTTGAAAAACTATATTGAATGATGAGAGATGATACTCAAATTATGCTTTTTATAGCACATCTCCCTTGGGATCAGGGCCCTCTAACTGGGATAGATACTGGAACACATGGTATGTTGTCACCTCGACTTCTCTATTACTAAGTGGTTACTTAAAAAGTTTGCCCAGCCTTGCTTAAGCATAGCATTTTTACTCTTCTTTGGCCTAATATTGAGGCTCTCTAAACAGTGTCCCCCCGCCACCCTAAAAACTAGCTCTGAGTGAGTATGGGCTGAAAAAACTCATGTGGGGCAAAACATTTAAAAATAATTTTTTTATTAATACATGTTTGCAGTATGTAGCAATTGCATTCATCATGAGGAGTTGGTATGCATAAATAACACATCTTAACCCTTTTTACTTCTCCTTCATTCCCACTCCTCTATCTTTAGATACCTCTCCTGTTTGTAAAAGATCTATCTCCCTGATGACTGGATAAAGCAGATGTGTTGTTTATACACAATGGAGTACTACTTTGCCACAAAGAAGGGTAAATTTGAGTCATTTGTAGGAGAATGGATGCACCCCGACACCATACTGTTAGGTGAAATAAATTAAGTATGCAAGCTTAAGTATCGTATGGTTTTTCTTATATGAGAAAGTCAAAGTTTAAATAATTTAAAGATCAAAATAAAGAGTGGATAATAGGAATCAGGAGCAAAACTTTTTAAAGGATATTTTTGTCTTTTTCATAAATACAGTAAAAGTTACCTTCTCCTCCTCCTTCTTCTCCTTTTCCTACTTCTTCCCTTCTTCCTCATCCTCTTCCTCTTCTTCTTTTCCTCCTTTTTCATTGTTATTTGTTTGTTTTCTGAGGTAGGGTCTTGCTATATAACTCAGGCTGACCTTGATCTCTCTATGCAGCCTGGCTGGCCTCAGAGAGTGATCTCTCTGCCTCAGTCTCCCAAATGCTGGGATTATAGGGCTACCTGGATAAGTTTTCCATTTTTTCCCCAAGCCCTTTAGTTTTATATATGCTAGATGGTTTGAAATAGCACATTGTTACATTCTTAAATTAACAAAGGGAGACTCTACATTCCATAGAAGGTACTAGAAACAATCACGGTGTGTATTTCAATCTTCACCATCATAGCTGCCATCAAGAAAACCTTGAATTGTGCACAGACTGGGGAGTTCTTGGCCTTTCCTTGGCCTGTTGTACTTCTTATGAGTTTCTTTAATACTTAGAATAATGTCTTTATAACTGCTCAGAGAACAGAGGCTGGGGCAGGTAACTATCTTATTCATCTGAATGTGCAATGGCTGATACTGCTTTATTTCCTAACAGAAAAAAGCGCACTAGCAGTAGAAGAAAGTAATAGCCTGATGGGGAGAGAACATGCAAGAGAAAGCCTAGCCATCGGAGACCATCTCCTGCTTTCTACCTTCGATGGGGCTCACTCCCTTGCCTTCACAGGCATAACTTATCAATAAAGCTGGGTTACACACGAAGTGTTGCTTTGATTAGTGAGAAATGGTAACCTAACTTTGCTTTCTCCTGGGTGGTCCTATTTTCTTTGGATCTCATTTGAAACAGCTGTGACAGTTTCACCCTTCTTTTAGCAAAGACATAGATCTGTAGGGACTGATTGTCTGGCAACTCTACCATGGCCTTCCCAGAGTGGGGCATTGTAGAAAGCAAGGCAAGCATGGGCTCTGGTTTGGTGGCAATCAGGTCACTGATTTGTCACAGGTACGTGATGATGGCAAAGTAGTGAGTGCTGGAGTCACAGGACCCACTGGTGTCTAGAAATCTCCAGTTGGAGTAGCACTGAGTTTTGTTTGGGTTTCATACCTCCCAAGGGTTGAGAAAATGTCTGGAACTGTTCAGTATCTGTAACAGCATAACAGGGCTATATTTTAACTTTGTCTTAAAGCTAAGGTGTGTGCATCTTCTCATCTTAGTGAATTAGTCGGGAGGCTGCAGGACTGCTGCCCTGTAGCGGAGCACGGTATCATGCTTGAGGACGTGGGTACAATGCAGCTCACTCAGACATTTGCAACTGACTAAAGCTTTATTTCCAGAGCTGAACCTTTGTTTTAAAAGTAATTTGTGCATGATTATAGAAGTTATGGTTATCTATTTATGCTAACTTTACCATATTCCATACTTAAAGTATTAATTTGGGGCTATTAAAAACACTTAGCCTTATATGGCCATAGTCCTCGAGAACAGATCATCTGTCTCACTTTTGAGGAGAACACAATAAGAGGTATGTTGGTGTCTTTCATTTATCATTATGTAGTTCAGGGTGTAGGTGGGTCTGAGTTAATAAGGGAAGGCTTACTCAAAGAGGCAGATTTTATTCAGAATCTTAAATCATGAGAATGAGAGATGGAAAGCTTAGGAACAGCCAGGCATAAGAAAGAGGTTAATAAAAAGAATCTGAAATGGAAATGGAGGACCCTGTCAGCTTGAGACATTCTTGTACCTTATTTTCACTCTGTCCAAAAACATCTCCATGGTGGTGACTTTCAAAGTTCTGCTTTTACATTTGACTAGACTATGTCGGAAAAGTGATGCTTTTAGGTCAAAGGCTAGTAAGTGTTTCCCTCTTTCTTTCTTTCTTTCTTTCTTTCTTTCTTTCTTTCTTTCTTTCTTTCTTTCTTTCTTTCTTTCTTTCCTTTTCTTTCTCCCTTGCCTTGCCTTCCCATCCCTTCCCTTCCTATCCCTTTCTTCCCTCCCTTTCTCCCTCCCTCCTTTCCTTTCTGTCTGTCTCTGTCTCTGTCTGTCTCTGTCTCTCTCTGTGTAAAAGACTGGCGAGTTAATACCTAGGGTTTTGTGAGCCATATGGTCTGTTGGAAATGTAGTAAAAATGCTCCATAGGAAATAAATGAGTGGTTGGGACAGTGTGCTACTGTCAGTAACAGACAAGATGGTCTCAACTATGTCTCTTGGAGCTGATGACTGCTTGCTGGGCTGTCTGCAGAGAATGCGGACAGGCAGGCATCAGTCTGGAGGCAGTGGCAAGGTAGCCTGGATAAGGGCCCCATATACAAGACCAGTCATTGTGTCACCTTCAGAGGGGCCCTGCAAAGGCTGTTAGAATACAAAACATGCATAAACACGAAATGCACATTAAACCTGAACTCCAGGTAAACAGCGAATGACTTTTTAGAAATATTTGCAATATTTGGGACATACTTAAAAAACAATATTTATTGTTTATTTAAAATTAAAATCGAAGTCAATGCTTCATCATTTAGCTTTTCTTGTGTGTGTGTGGATAAAGGAGATTGAGCCCAGCTCCTCCACAGTGAGGTACATCCCCAGTCCTTTTTAACTTTTTAAATTTCGAGACAAAGTCTTCCTAAGTCATTAAACTCCCTGGACTGGGTTCCAACTTGGGATCCTCCTGCCTCAGCCTCACAGAGTTCTGGGATTATAGTGATGCACTGTCATGCTCAGTTTCCATGTTGCATGGTTTTTTTTTTTTTTTTTTGCCAACTTGGTGCTCTGACTGGAGTGTTGTGTCACTGGCCCTGCCATGCCTTCAAGTTCATGTGATGAAAACTAAATTTCTAGTTCCAAGAGCACTAGGAAGGGAGGCCTTTGAGATGTTGGTCTGCTCTGAGGTGTGGGATTCGTGGCCCTGCACAAGGCCTGGTGAGGCAGCTTCCTCTTTCTCCCATGTGAGGAGGCAGTCAGAGGTGCTCTCTGTGAACGTGGGTGCAGCAGTGCCCGCTGGACACCAAACCTGCCAGCACCTTCATCTTCAGCTTCCGCCACTCAGGCGCAGTGAGAGCTCTGTTTGTGCTGTGTCTAAGGTATCCCGTTACGGCAGCTTGAGTGGACCAAGTCATCTGGCAGTTCATCCATGCACCTCAGCAAGGGTCAGCCAGGTGGTGGAGGTGCTGTTGGAGACGGTAGGAAGTGTGGTCAACTCGGCCCCTTGGCGAGGCTCTTGGTGGGGGACAGGGAGTAAGTTGGCCTGATCCGGAGCTATGGGTCAAAAATTGAGGCAGATTCTTGTCTCTTGGGATCCCAGCCAGAAGTTAGTGCATGGTCAAATTTCTGCACCAGAAAACCAGTGGAGGGTTTGAAAGAAGGGCATGTGGTAGGCAGAAATGAATCTCTCAAAGAACCTCAGCGTTAGCCTATTTATGTAGCTACCTCATGCCTTCAGTGTGCTGGAAAAATAATCAAAGAATTTAGAACTGTTCTCGGATTGTCAGTTTTTCATCTAAAAATGTTAATGTACATTAAACTTTTAATTAAAAAAAGCATATCCCATCACAGACTATTTTTAATATGGAATATTTAGCAGCAATGCACACATTCTGTTCTGAGCTCCATCAGGCTATTAACCGGAATAATTTGGGTTTAAAAATGAATGGAATTAGGTTGTGTACCCTCAGGTTAAGTCCTAAACAAATTGCATTATTTAAACTGCCATCTTTACGAGGTACATGCCTGCTTTTGGTTGCTCTGTGCAGGATAAACTCGCAGTTTCATTGTGAGTTTCTGATGGCATCAGAGACGTCAGCAACCTACGGAACAATTCGTGGAAGAGAGAAAAGAGGAATCTCATCGCAGGTCTTCACAGCCTAGTTTTCATCTTCCTTTTTACTTGAGGATAATTTTATTTATATAATTGCCGGCTTTGAAGACTTCACAGGGCACAAGGTTGCCTGGATTTAGACTAAATATTTGTGCGCGTTAGTGAATTTGTATGAGGATGCATTTGGGCATGAAAACCTAAAGTTGGCAGGAATTTTTCTAGCCTCTTTTGTCTCTTCTGGGTGATTTGGATGTGATTATAATCAGGAAAAAGTTTGAATGCGATAGAACCCTGATGATTCCTAATTCTGGCTGTCATGTGCAGCCAGCCTCTTCTGCTTCCCTTTGGAAGGAACTGAGGAGTCAGCAGATAGGAGTTGCTTTTGCAGGCTGAGAGAGGACGCGTGCACGCCCGGGCTCACCTGGCCGCTAGGTGGCATTGCAGCCACGAGCAAGTGCGGTCACAGTTGCATAGTTCGGCTGTGGCATTAAAGTTCTCCAAGCTGGAGTTGGGAGAGCTCAGCCTGGCTGCTTCTGGCTTCTCTGGATTGTAAGGGCTCTTTTCGTGTATCTAGGACGCTGCTGAAAAGGAAGAGGATTATTTGGTTAGGACGTGGTGTTTCCTGTGACTGCGTTGTGACCCTGTGTGTTGGTTGGCAGTGGTAAGTGAAGGGCCAGGTCGTGCTCCCGAGCTCCTGGGCAGGACGGCGTGCTTCTGCAGGGCGACAGGTGGCCTCAGACCCATGCCTTTGCTGTGGTGTGTAGGAACTGGAAATGTTCTGCCAGGAGAGACGACCAGAGTTCCGGAAGACGGTCAGTATCTCTCTGCACGCCTGCCTCCTCTTCTACTTGTTTTCTGTCTTAACCACTGAGAAAAGAATATTATTCTTCAAAAGAATTTTTTGTTTGTTTTTCCTTTGCAAACAGAAGCCAAGTATTTGAAATCTAGATGCCCCATGAATGCCTCAGAGGAGAAAAGAAACCAGGAAGACTCTAGTAAGAAAATCAAAGGGTGAAAATTGAGTGATAACAATACAAGCAGCTTTCAAAATGCAAGGATTCTAGCAGAGAATTAGAGAAAAATGTCTCCTCATTAGTGAAAGATGTGATATTGATCAAAAATCGAAGTGTGCCTTTTGAAATAAAATTTGCTATCAAATGACTCCATGAAAAAAAAATCTGCTTAAGGTATTGGTGATTAAATCAGCAAGCTACCGCGTTCATCATGAAAATGGCAAGGCTCTGGCTATGGATGGCCTGCCATGGACTGGACCCTGGTAGACACGTTTCATCTTTAGTCTAGACCTGTGCATTGGGTAGTATCAGCCATCTGACACTTTGAGAAATGGCGGTATTGATAGGTTGCTGTCCCTCGCTTGGGTCCCAATACCTTTAAAAGCTTGAGTTAGCATCAGTGTGTTAAGGTTCTGATGCTTATGTCTCAGTGAATAGGAAATGACTTAGTAGTGGGACTTAAAGGTGGAGACGATGTCAATGCTGTACTCATTGCATCTCCAGAACCTGTCATGGTGCCTGTTTCATCGTAGGACTTTTTTGAACATTTGTTCAACTAGTGGGTAAGTACCAGTGAACTGGAAGTATTCTGTGGTGTTTAAATAGAAAACTAGTTATCCCTGATGTATAGAACGTAACAGTGGCTTCACACTGGGGGGGCGTTCTTTTGGCGTTTAGGAGGGAGGTAACAAACTTAATTTCGTTCAATGGAAACTCAGACCCTGAGTTCAGCAGGGCAGGAGAATCACTGAATTTTGCAAAATGGGCAAATTGGAGATCTGGGGATGGGGGGGTCAAGGAAAATTCCTGAGGCTTTGCTGGACAAGTCCAAATTTGTGACTCTGACCGAGGAGTTTTTAGAGATACTAATACTCCATGTGCACCCATGTTCCTTTATATAAAGTAAAATGACATATAGGGAATAATATTCCTACTTTTAGGCATATATCATAAACATTCCTGCAGAAAAACTGAACTAATTAGTCTGACTAGGGCTGGTAGGAGAAAAACCTTGGAGAAACCATTTCACATACAAATATGTTTTCGAAGTGTTGCGGAATATAAATGTTTATTCTAGAAAACTTAGAAGACATAGATAAGCCAAGCGGAAATATGACAAACTCACTCATTGGCTTCTTTTAGAGTTGGAGATAAGCATTTATATAATCTGTGGTTTTTCATATATATGTGTATATATATATATATGTTTTAAAAAGATCATGATTTGTAATTTGTCTTTGAAGCTTAATATACTGTACACATCTTTATGCATTGGTAAAATATTTCTACATCATAACTTTTAATGGCTGCGAAGCCATCTGCAAGATGAACACACCATAACTCATTCAACCAATCCCTTATTGTTGACCATTTGGATTGTTTCCAAATTTCTGCTATAATAAAGCAATATTACAAGGAACATCCTTGAATATATGTATCTTTGTGCAGTTAATCTCGACCCATCATTTTATAGGTGAATTTTCATAGACTGGGAGAAGCTACAGAGTTTAACTCGAGGGGCAGAACATGGCCTCGACTTGCAACTCTTCAGTCACTGACTGGCTCTTTTCCTGCCACATCGGTAGGTCCGATGGGACCTCTCTGGTGGCGGCGGCCAATTCCCCGTGGGAAAGGAAGAACTTCCGACCTGGGCTGGGAGTCCTTCGGAACCAGAGCTATGCTACCCCTTGCAAACAAGTCAAGTTCAAAAAAAACAGATGAGGTTTTACTAAAACTTGCCTTCAATCCCGTTCCTCTATCATGTGATAGGCGCTTGCTCTCTTGTTCTTTGACCTTCTTCCCCTTCCCTTCCCTCCCTCTTTCTTCCTCCTTTCTCCTCCTACTCAGGAGTTGTCTTCATTACTCCAGTTTGTGTCTTTGCATTCCTTTTCTTGCTGTTCTTTCCCCATTGCAGTGCTTCCTCTACCGCTTCCAGACCACTGACTCCCCAGTGGGAAATCTAGTCCCCCTCTGCCTCCCTTCCTCCCGGCCTCCCTCCGAGGCCAGCCCTGCACTTCTGGGCCACTGCAGGACACTGGCATCCTCAGAACCAGAACCACCCACCGCAGCCACTCTTCCCCCAGACTCGAATCCTGCACTCCGTGTCTGCTTCTCCCCTTGCTTCTGCGTGTCTGCTGCCAGCCCTTCAGCGCTACCCGCACCACCCCTGCCCTGCTCCCGCATACTGCTTGTGGCCAGGACAGACAGACAGACTGCTGGATGCCCTCTGGGGGGGGCCACTGCCCTCGCCTTCCCTGGCCACTTTCCTTTGCCCACGCTTGGCCACTGTGTCTCCTGAGCTCGCTGCTCTGCGGTGCTCTGTCTTCCCAGTGGATTCCAGAGCTACTCACCCCGCTTCCAAGACTCCCAGACCATGACCCTGAAGGCCCTTCTCAGCCTCATCTACCCCCTTCCTTGGCGTGCAGAGCGCGGCCGGCCCAGCTGGAGTCCTTGCTGCTGCTGCTCCCTTAGCACACTTGGCCCGCGCCTGGCTCTGAGATTTGGCTGGGCCACTTTCTGGGCTGGAAGCGCCTCTTTCTAGCCCTTGATTGTAAGGTCTTAAAGCACGAATGCCCCCTGTCCCGTGCAGAGCTCCCTGGTCGCCTAAGTCAAAGGTCACCACCTCCTTCTTCTTGAGTTCACCCCTGGCTCTGCGGTGGCCTCCGCACCCCCTGAGCTGTGTGTGTTTCTTGTGCCATCTCAGACCTGAATCTTACCTTTGCCCCTGAACCTCAGTGTTAGCCCCAGGCTGGGTTCTTGGAAATGATTGGTTGAGTAAATAAAAATAATTTTGGATTTAAGCATGTTTATGAGACTTGATCAGCAATGCCCCTGTGGTCTAAAGTGAAGTGTCAGGGCTCCCGTTCCAAAGCAGCGAAATTTGGTATGGATTCCTCAGGGCTGCTGCTGGTCGGACCCTTCTCTCCCAGTGTCCTGGAAATGTGCATGAATGGGAATCAGAAACAGCCGCTCAGGAGGTCAGAGGAGTTGGCTGGGAATTCTGCTTTTGTAAGCGGAACCCTTTTCTCTGTCCTTAAAATATACCCTGCCCTGTGCCTTCTGGAAGAAAGGTCACAGGAACGGAGTCCAAACATCTGACCTCTGCTGCTTATAAACTGTGTAATTCTGGGTAATTTTTATCATGCTTAACACAGTAATGACTACTGTATTACTTAAGTATTGCATTTGACGTGGGGGTAAGAGACATTTGATACGCTGGCTTGAAAATAGATTGAGCCGGGCATGGTGGCTCACGCCTGTAATCCCAGCACTCGGGAGACTGAGACAGGTGGGTTGTTGTGAGTTCGAGACCAGCCTGGGCTACAAAGTGAGCTCAAGGCCAGCCTGAACGGCATAGTGAGACCCTGTCTCAAAAACAGGGCTGGGGATGTAGCTCAGCGGTCTAAGCGCCTGCCCAGCAAGCACAAAGCCATGAGTTCAATCCCCGGTGCCGCAAAAAAAAAAAAAAGAAAGAAAGGAAAAGAAAAAGATTGATCTTCCTTTCTTGTAAATAAAATCTGGAGATATTCGAGAGAGCTTCACAGCAATTAACAACACCCCTAAATTTGGCGATGACATTCTACAGCCCCACAGCAATTACTTCTAATCTATTTTGTTCCTTGGTGTGTAATTTTCCTATTCAAAGTGGCCTCACAGACCAAAATGGCTGCTTAATTTCCAGCCATCATATCAGCAGTCTTAGCAGGAAGAAAGAACCCAAGGCCATCTCTTTTTATTTTATTTTATTTTATTTTTTCATAATCCATCTTTAAACAGTTTTTCAGAAGGTCTATCCAATGACTTTGGTTTAGAGCTGGTGCAGTACTTGGTCCCAACTGTACATGTGAAATACATGGGAGCTTTTAAAAAGTACGTATCCTTGGGTCTTGCTGCTAATGAGTTAAACCACGGAATGTATAGTTATTTTTATTGTGAACCTTTGAGCTAGGGTGACTAAATGGGTACGCTTGAGAGTGAAAGGGGGACAAATGGCATAAACTACACTCCAGGGTGAGCACAGAGGGACAATGACCCTGATTAGACTTCATCCTGGACTTTCTGGAAGGCGGCTGATGCATGTTTGTCAACCACTAGTGCTGTGGAAGAGGAGGGAAGGGGAGAAAAATACTGGCCAGGCCCCTGGTATTCCTTCTTTTTCCTGTGTATGCGAAATCATTTCATAAGATGTAAATGCTTTAAAGATGTGTTTATAAATAACATCATCATACTTTAGCACACATAAGCATAGGTGATGACCACGGGGAGCCAGTTTGGATCCATATAGCTTGTGCTTGATTAGCTTAGGTCTTCAGGTCATTTCTTAAATTGGTGCGTAGTATAGTTTTTATATTCAAGGAAGCCTCACAGACCAAGATGGCTGCTCGAGCTCCTGCCATCGAGTCAGCATTGCTAACAAGAAGAAAGGACATTTGAAGGGTGATTTTGAAGTGTGGATTTGGTGCTCAGCAATTCTGGGTTTGAATCCCAGCTCTTCTGTCTACCAGCCTGATCATTTGGCTTCTTTCAGTTTTTATAAAGTCCCTATAATACTATTTGGCCTGAGAAGTTGTTACAAGGATTAAAGAAATTAACATGTGGAAAAGATTTAATCTGGGGGCCATCATAGAGTAAGCATTCAATAATTGGCTTCTACTGTTACTCATTAGTAAGATGACTTGGAGGCATGCCGAGGAAGGTCATCTTTCTGGAGCCCAGGGCTGGCTCTTCTCAGGGTGGCATTGAGCTGGAAGAGGGAAAGAAAACACCAGACTCAAAATGCTTCCCACCCCAGGCCTCCCCGTCCTGCCCGGCCCCAGCAAGGATGCGGGTGGAAGTAGCAGCGGGGCGCTCAGGCAGCTTGAGAAGCTAATAGGCAGAATTAAATTAATTATTTCAGTGACTCACTTGGGGAGATCGGTACGTTTGAAGTAACCTGTGCCTACGGCGATTTGGTCTCGGGCGGTTTTCCCTTCCTTCCGGCCAGTGTGTCCGGGTGTAATCTCCCTTTCCATCCACTCAGATGCTAACTTGTAAACTTCCTTCCCCGGGGCTCCTGCTCTCATCTCGCTTGCTCCGTGTTCTGCTGTGGTCTTGTCTTCCTTTATTCATTCTGCATGGCTTTTTATCTCCTTACCTTTCCTCCTGCGCAGGGTAAACAAACCTTAAGGCAAAAAAAAAAAAAAAAAAAAAAAAAAAAAAAAAAAAAAAAAAAAGAAAAAAAAGGAAGCCAGGCAGGATGCTGCTCAGCTCCCTTGAAGGGGAAAACACAGCCTAGATCTTAGAGACGGTGGCGTTACCGTGGCAGAGCCCGGATCCAGTACTTTCTACTCCCGTCGCTGACCGAGTGAGAGAACGTTGTGTGAGGCGGGGCAGCCACAGCAGGGAACTACTTTACAATGTATTTTCCAGTTTGTTGACTGAAACACACCACAAAGCCAGGATTTTCTTCCGAGAGGTGATACTTCTAACTGCATCTGATCGGTCCGTGCAACGACTGCCGGACTTCTGTAACGGACCAGACAGAAAATGCTTTGGATTTTGCAGTTCATTCTGTCTTTTTGGTAACCACTGGGCTCCTGCAGACAATGGGCGTGGCCGTGTTACCAATAAAACTTTATTTATAAGTACCCCTTCCACCTACACCCTGTCTCCTAACACAAGTCAGCTGGAAGCACTCGCAACCCAGTCACCTTCTGCAAAGCGTCACCTGCCAGCACATGAGGCCCGGGGGGGACATCTAGCTCTAAACCATATCAAGAAGGGGCACATCGTGGAGCAGAGTTTTATTGGGGTGCAGAAGCTGTTCTGTTTGATACCACCACAGTGGTTGCACATCTACATTTGTCAAAACCCACAGAATGAATAGCGCTAAGAGGGACCCTAGTGGGAACTCTGGACTTCGGGTCATAATGTTGCGCTCCTTGGGGTGCGAGGGCCACAGCAGATGCTCCGCTTTAAAGTGGGGGCAGGGAGTCCGTGGGAAATCTCTGTGCCATCTGCTTGATTTCTCTGTGACCCTCAAACATGTTTTACATGCCAGGTGTGGTGGTGCATGCCTGTAATCCCGGCACTCCAGAGGCTGAGGCAGGAGGATCACCCTTAGTTTGAGACCCTGTCTCAAAAGGCCCTGTCTCAAACAAAACAAAACAAAACAAAAACGTCTTATAAAATAAAGTCGATTACAATAGGATAAGGTTAATGTTACCTGCTCAGCCTAACTGAAAGTGGCCCAGGCTTGGGGTAAACAGGACTTTGTAAGTAAACGTTAGTTCCTGAGGCGTAGGTCTCTTCTTTCCCCTGGATGTTCTCAGCAATAAGAGTATGGAGAAAAAATCTCTTGAATGACACATTTTTGGAAACCTCTTGGAGATTCATGATATACACTTTAGTGTTTCTGAGGCGACTCCAAAGCAAACATTTGGTTTAAACTCTTTATCGGATGCAGGATACAAGGGAGGAAAATTTTTAGTGTTCTCCACACCACGGAAAAATGTATTATGCTGCACCTTGATTTTGTGTATTTTCATAATTTTAATTGTGTGAAATGGCATTATATTTTGCAATCACTGTGTTCAATCTGGATCAGTCTTTCATTTTAACTTTTACTATAAAATGTAAAAGACAAGAAACAAAACAAAACAATAGGGCAGCTACCAGATGCAGAAACCTTATGAAGGTTATTTAACCCAGGGTTTGCCAAATATATACACACGATGTCAAAGACCCTTAACAAATGTAACAACATTAAAACTAGGGGACAAGGGGTCTGCGGCTCTCTTTGGGAAGCGGTGGCCTAAGGCCTTTCAACTACAGCCACCAAAAGATGACCGCACTGCAAAACTGATGACCACGCTACTTCTTTGCGAAGCTTCCTGCCTGGTAGAGAGGGGAAAGGTGAGGACTTGTCTCCCACTCATATTTATTTATTGCTATTTGATGTCATGTGATGTGTTGTTATATTTTATTAAAAATTATAATCCAAGCTGGGTGTGGTGGCACATGCCTATAATCCCAATACTCGGGAGGCTGAGGCGGGAGGATCTTTGCTAGTTCGAGGCCAGCCTGGGCTACAAAGTGAGCTCATGGCCAGCCTGAAGTACACAGTTAGTCCCTTGGTCTTAAAAAGACCAAAAAAAAATTATAAACCATTGGCAAGTGTGTGGATGTAAGTGGACCTCCTCCTCCCTCTTCCTTCTTTCTCTTCTTCTCCCCTCCTCATGCTTGTCTTTTTCCCCTCCTCTTCCTCCTCCCTTCCCCCTCCCTTCTTCTCCACCTCCTTTTTTGTGTGCTGCTAGGGATTAAATCCAAGGTCTCTGCACGGAGTTACATCCCCAGTCCTTTTGAAAATTTAAATTTTGAGACAGGCTGTTGCTAAATTGCACATGCTGGGCTTGAATTTAAGCTGATTTCTTGAACGACATTATTTAATTCATTTTCCCCATCAATTTAAAAAAATAACAGGCTGGTGAAATAGCAAGGCAAGTTAACAGAAGAATTTACTTTAGTTCCAGATATTTCCCCCCAAACCTACTACATAAAGAGAGATGTACATAGAATTATAATTCTTGATATAGCAGCACATGCATTAGTAGATTAATTTAATTTATTAGCGCAGTTAATGGCCTGCTAGCCTCCTTGGTGTTGTTTGGGAGAATAATCAATTATTCCAAAGTAGACACGTTTCCGAGTCGCTCTGTCTGCAAGTGCCTATGTGGCATTGCCCCCGGCAGGAAGCAGCTTGCTGGCCTCTCGTTAGCAGCACACATGACTTCTGGTCCAAATGTGGCACATCTCTGCACTTCTCGTCACATGCTATCTCGTAAAACTTCATTTTGGACACCTGCGCAACGGGCGCACCAGTGTTCAAGATACTCCCATCCCCAGCTGGACCACATACACCCGAACTGGTTGTATTTTCACCGAGGATCCCACACGCATTCTCCCAAATGAAACAGAAGCTGTCCTGTCCCTCAGTGTGATGTGCTTTTCAGAACAGAAATTTGACATTTTTCCAGTGCTAGGCATACGATCTCTAGTGATAGAACATGGGCAGTTGAGAACCACTGATTCCTTTTGCGTTATAGCTTGCAACAGTTATGTCTATACTTTTATAGAACTTCACAGCATAGGTTGTCCATCTGTGTCTTTAAGAACTGGGCGACTGCATCAGCAAAAAAGTCCTTTTCATGCTCAGAACCCAGAGAGGATAGATGCAAAGATGCTCAGCTAGATGAAGGTGCAACTGGGATTTGATTTCACTCTGGGCTCCAGATTCCTTCCCCTTTATTTGCTGCCTTCTAGAGGTGGACGTCCTGTGCCACCACAGGTAAAGATGCTGCTGTCAATATCACGCACGTAAACAGCAACACGTGTGGTTGCCTGCCATCTGGAGCCGCCTCCGAGCTCCAAGCATTCTGTTCTCCGTAAACATCAGATCTTGTCTTGCTAAATCCAGAGCGCTTACCAAAAACTTTGCGTTAGCAAACATTTCAAAAATATCCAAGAGCAGAGGGGAAAGGTATAATTATTCCCTTTGATCCAGTTTCTTAGTTTGAACAATTAGCAACACATGGACCTGCTTGTTTTCACTATTAACTGGATTAATTTGAAAATCTCAGTTATCATACCATTTCTTTTGTCAATATTTAAGAATGCATCTCTGTGAGGCCAAGTTTTCTGATTGTTTTGTGCCTCATAACAAGTCGCCTCCAAATGGAGCAACTAGAACAAGAGTTTCAAATTCCTCTCATGGTTCAGCCGGGCTGTGTTTGCCTGGGGACACAGCTGATTATAGTCAGTGATGAGCTGGGCCGCAGCCTTCTGAAGGTGCAGGCTGGGTCCCATTGGACTCAGCTGGAGATTTCGGTAAAGCGCTTGACTCTGGTCATCCACGACTTGGCTTCTCCCAGTGAGGATGCTGGGCTCCAGGCAGGGCTGTCCCAAGAGCAAGGGCTTGGAGACACAGAGAAGCTGCCAGGCCTGGTTCTGGAGGTCACAGACCACCACTTCCAACCCATTCCTTGGGAGAAGAGAACCATGACAGCTGCCTCCATTCAATGGAAATTAGACTATCTTTCAACTGGAAGAGCAACTAAAAAAAAGGAGAAATAACTCCTTAATATTACAGGAACCCAGTTAGTGTTCAAATTTCCCTGATTTGAACTATTGGTATTTTCTAGTGTTTTCCCCAAATGAGTTCTACACATTGCATTTGGTGAATATGACTTTTTATATTTCCTTTATTCTGAGATAATCCCCCTCTTCCTTTTTCGCTTGCAATCTGTTTGTTGAAGAAGCAGAAGAGTTTGTCCTGTTGAATTTCCCACAGTCTGGATTTTGCTGCTTGCATTGTGATGAGTTTCTGTCCCTTTTATTTTGTTCTTGTAAACGGGTAAATCCAGAAGCTTGATCAAGTTCAGGTCCAATATTTTGGTAGAAACACTTCCTGGGTGGTGGTGTGCTTTTCTTATTGCATCACACCAGGAGGTGCAAAATCAGGTTTTCTCCCTTTGGTTGATGTCAAAATTGACTTGTGGGTTCAAGTGTTGAATGCAGAGCTTCTTACTCCAATGGAGCCTTTTAAAGGGAAGCTTTAAAGTAGCTGCCTCCTGTTTTGCAGGCTCGGAATATGAGTTTGAAATGGGTTTACATTTATATATCTGTATCTGTGTTTGCTGTGTGCTGTGTGCCGAACCTCTTTCAGATACTTTATGTGCATTAATTTGCTTCTCATTAACAACCCCCCAAAAAGAGGCTTTAGGATTATCCCAGTTCTACAGAGGGGGAGACTGAGGCACAGACCTCCTGTACCTAACAACTGGATAGCGGGTTCCTTCTGTTTTGTTTCCATTTTCAGAATTTCTTGGGGAAACCAACTTAGGTCCATGAGACAGAGAACAAGGGCAATGGGAGGGTGAAATGAACTCACACATTTTGTTGCCTCCTCTTAAAATCTAGCATCACTGGTGTGGATCCAGGAGAACCCAGCATTTGTGGGGTTAATTCTGCCCGTCGGCCAGTGTAGGAGGGTGATTCATCTCACCTGAGCATCCCTGCCCACTTTGCACTGTTCCTTGTGTCATGGGTTCCCAGGGTGAGCCGTGCCACTTCCGAAAGGATGCAGGGCTGACACCCCGTTTTACATTACTGCTACTTACTTCCCCCAGATACTGGGTGCTTGCAAGAAGCTTGGAAATGACAATTTCATTTTAAAGAAAATATTTGCAAATGCAATTTGCAGTTTCTACATGAAGAGTAATGAGCAAAATGGATGCAGCTGTCTCTTTAATGAACCCCGCGGTGCCACCCTGTTTTGCTTTCCTTTCCTAGGGAAGGGATAATACAGGCAGCTTCTGTGTCTCTCAGGAGGACTTTGGAGCCCTGGAAGAGAGAGTAGAGCGAGGTTAAAAATATGCGCTTGGGCCTTGGTGTCTTCTCTGCATGGCACGATGGCCACCAGAGCTAAAAAATGAGAAGGCACCTGAGAACAAACCAGGAAGGGCACAGAGAGATGGTTCCTGCCCAGAGGGAGCCAGAGGGAGCCCCAAGAGGTACTATCTGGTAGTGAGAACAATTCTCTTTCTCCAGGGAACTGTTTTGAAGGACGTAACAGCATCTCTTATGCTTCTGCGGAACTATGCAGGACCATCTTAGTGCTGGACGTGCCGCCCCCATGAGGTCTCAAAGTCATGCTCTGTCAACCTCACAATCTTGTCTTACCTTCTTCTGCAGAGGTTCCTGGGCTGATGGAGTAGAATGGAGCCATTTCTGTCTGGTGGAGAAAATTCTGGAGATCCTATCTTCCCCATGGTTGTTTGCTGGCTCTATCAGTCTCTAGGATCATGGGCTGCGCACATTGACAAAACCCATTTCTTAACAATGTTTGAAAGGGAGAGTTGACTAGTTTGAATTTAGAAGATGCCATTTCTTGGCATTCCTAGCATTGCTTCATAATTATTTTAATGGGCACACAGTGACTTGAATCAGGATTAAGTCCAAACCCTTTTACGCAAAGTACATGCAGACACACTTACACAGTGTAATTTGAAATCCATTACTCCAAGCAGACCCAGTGATGGTGCTCATGACTCAGAGAGAGAAGGCAGCTACCTCAAGGCACACAGGGACACGAGTTCCAAGGAAAATTCCGTGTTCTGATAAAGGACACAGAATTCCCTTGGGGTATGTAATGGCTTATTTTTTGTACAGCCTGGCCTCTTTTAAGGGGCAATGGCTGTGGCTGCTACAAGTTAGCTTGAACATATATTAGCCACTCAAGGCCAGGGTACTTTTATGGACTAAGCAGTCGCCTCATTAAGAAAGTGGTGACAGTTTATGTGCAGTGTGGCGGTGGCTGTGTACTTCTTAAAATATGTTCTGTAGTGTGTGCCTTTCCCAATGACACGCAGCCCTTGCATAGCATATGTCCTTGTTGGGCGGCTTGTGACTTAGGAGTCTGTGACAGAATTTCAGGGAGGAAAAGGAAGGAAGAAAAAGAAAGAAAGGAAAAGAGATGAAAAGGGAGAAAGGAAGGAAGAAAGCAGGAAAGGAAAGAAGGAAGACAAAAAGAGGGCTATGGTGTGGGGAAGAGAAAAGAAAGGATGTACCACCCTTATAACACCCCAAGACTGTGCAGTTCATCAGATTTGGGTTGACTAGAATATTGTTGACAGATTCACTTGTCTTCTAATGTCTTCCTAAGGTAAAGGGACAGGCCACCCTGGTTGTATGGAGGCTGCCATTGATTCCATCTTCAGCTTGTGAAAGCAGTACGGCATCTCAGGTGGGACACAATCCTCAGTCGTGATGTCATGAGAGTTTCTACCTCATGCTTGTATGTCATTCACACAAGGAGAGCATCATGGGAGCTGGGCTAGATTGATATCCTCTCCAAGAATAGAACTGATTATAGCACAAATTTTCCCATATACAGAGCCATTTTTAATTCACTGCCTACCACAGCTGCCAGCCTGCAGAGATAATTCCTTCTAGCAGAAAGCTTTAGATTATTATAGGGAAATCAAATTTGCATAAAGGCACGCTCTCTCTTTTCTCTCTCTCCCCCTTTCTAAGTTACTAAACAGACACTGTCAATTACTTTTGTTTGAAGAACTTTTTTGGAGGGAGGGGAAAGTACATTTAAAAAAAAACTGCAAGAAACCTTTCTGTATGACTTAGAAAGATTTGGAGGACTAGCATTTTGTGTGATGATTCCCACTGCAAAGTGCTTTTCTGTTCGATCAACTTTTAATTTTAATTTTATTATTTTGATTGTGCAAAGGCCCTATGAATATAGAGATGAATGGCCCTTGTTTTTGCAAAACTTATTTTATTGGATTTATGCAAAAACTTACAGGGTGGCCACATGAAGAAATCAAGTCTATTTTGCAGATGAGGAAACGAGGCCCTGGGAAGTTGAAATGACCACTGGGAAGTGTGTACCTCCGACAGTGGAGGGATGGAGAACTGGAACCTGGGTCTTCAGAGTGTGGTTTGGGTGTATAGTGTCTTGGGGACTGTTATGGTTTGTGTTTATATGTCCCCCCAAAACCTCATGGGGTTACAGAGTTTTTTTTGGAGGTGGCTGAATCTATAGTGTGTGATTGGTTTGTAGTGCAATGCTGGGATTAAGGGTGCTGGGATTAAGGGTGGGTGACTGCTGGATCAGTCCACTGGTTGGATTAGCACCGTCCTAATCCTAGTGTACTGGATACTACATAAGGGACAGAAAGAGGCTTTTCACCCCCTTTTGCTCTTGTTGCTTTTGCTGTCTTCTGGCAGCATGAACTGTTGCCTCTCTGCCGTGTGCCAGTCTGCCTTGGAGCCAGCTGATTATGGACCAAAGCCTCTACGTACTGTGAGCTAAATAAACCTTTCCTCCTTTAACTTTGAGTGCCAGGTATTTTGTCTCAGCAACAACACAGGGACCATGATATCCCTCTACAGGAGAGAGATTATGGTTGCAAATTGACAACCTGCAGTTGCTTGGCCAAGCCTTTAAAACATTTAAAAATCAGAAGATTTTACTCCCCAATCCCCAGGCTCCCAGAGAAAGGACTTCTGGCTTCTCTTGACGTGTAGCATAAAATATGGTGCCACTGAGGCTGGATTCTGTCCAGGTAAGACTGAGCAGTCCTGGTCTGCCCATCGTCCATCCTTGTACCCAGCAGATCACTCATGCAGTCCCCAGATTTGACCCTGAGGCCCTTTAGTTTCCTTTCCCTCTGTCGAATCTGGGAAAACATAGAGATGCGGGCGCTCTGTTCCTGGAGCAACATCCTTGCACTATTTTTAAAATAATCTTTTAGTTTTTCCATGCTTCAATTTATCAGCTTAAAAAATGCTGGCAAGATTGTCCCCTGTGGGTTCCCAATCCTGATGATTCAGGATTTGGAGGCTCGCTGAAGGTTCGTACTTTACTAACCACTGTGGGATGATACTGCGCTTGTGTTCTTGAAAAAGCTTTGTGTCTATTGTTTATTTAATTGCTTCTGTTTTCAGTTCTCTTTTAAGCCACCTTTTGGGGGATGAAGAGGGAAGGGGGATGTTTACTGAGCTCTCACTTTTGCACTTGGGCCTTGCCTTCCTGATTTTGTGGGCAAATTACTGTGCTGTATTTCACTGGGAGAATGAAGCTAGGGCTGTTAGGAGAAAGAGGGAGAGAAGGATGGTGTCCAGAGCTCCTTTGGTGGAAGGTGTTGGTAAGTTCTAATTTGCTGTGCGGGCTTAAGTAAATCATTTGATTTTGCCATGGAGAGTGGCTGTTAGATGGATCATCCAGGAACTGAAATACACCACCAAGGCCCATGGGACCTTCTAGAGAGTCATCCTTTGCAGCGGGCATCTTGTTCTAAGCTGCACCTCTGCGATATTTCCTCTTCGTGTTATGCCGTCACTTTTGTTCAATTGGAATTGGTGTTACATTCTGTTGAGGGACCCATGTTGAGCAGAATGTAGTTTTGGGCTCCCTTTGTACACTGTAAGTCTGCAGTTCTAAATCTGGGGAGTCTCTTCCCCATCCACCTCCTCCTCCCAGTTGCCTGTGAAGAGCAGGATTTGATTTCAAAGCAGGCAACGACCCTCTTGCTCCCTAATACTTTGATTTCTTCTCAGTGCTTAAAATTTCACTAACATTGGACTGTTTTGGCTTTCGGTTTTGATTTTGTGTTTAAAATATCACAGTCACCAACTTGTCCAGGTGCAGAGTTTGTAAAAACATGTTCACACATCTTATCTCATTCCATCTTCACGGTAGCCCTGGAAGGTACAGCTCTGGTTTCCTTTTAGAAAGGAGAAATACAAAGGAAATAGTCTGACTCGGGAGACGGATATGCAAGGATTGAACCCCAGCTGTACCCTTCATTAACAGTGTGACCTTTAACAGGGGATTCAAGCACTCTGAATTTAATTTCTTCCCCTACCTGCACATTTTACTTCATGGAGTGATTGTAAGGATTAGGACAGATATTTTTATTTGCTCGCTGGCTCATGACTCACTCATTCTAAATATTTCTCAGTGCCCTACTGAGAGCCAGGCACTGTTTTAAGCTTTGGGAGTCCATGAGGGAACAAGGCTGACTTTGCTCCTGCCCTCTGTGGGCTTACCATCTAATACCAGGCATGGTGCTGAGCACATGATAGGTCCTCAGTGAATGGTAGTTACTGGGACTGGTGGAGACAGTCTCTAGGGGAAGTGGACCAGAGTGGGGCGCTGAGCTCATTTTGAAGTTTTTATCCCGAGTCTTTGTCCCCAAGGGCTCATGGGTTCCATCTGCCAGCGTTCTGCAGAAAGGAGCTCACCCTACTGAGAATTCATCTCAGCCATCATCTCTGGTGTGGACTGGTTTAGGAGAACATAACTGGATCGATGATGGTCCCACTCTAGGCCAGGCCCTAGCTTGGCTATTTAATGATGTGTCCTTTGACCATTTACCTGACCTCCCTAATTCTCAAGTTCTTCATCTGTGGAGGGCAAAGCGACAGCCCCTGCCTCGTCGGCTTGGAGGGGGTCAGAGTAAGAAGCATGTCTCACAGGAGTTGGCACACGGTGATCTGCTCGCTCCCTGTGGCCGTTACTGTTGGGGCAGGCTCTCTGATAGTGCACCTGCTGGTGGGAAGACACAGTACTGGCTTCCTCTCTGGTGGCCTGGAGACAGAGCTCAGTGGCAGTTGCTGGGGCTGGGAGCCTTGTGGAGTCTCCCTCTCTGCCTCTTAGCCCACCATCCACAGCCTCCATTTTGAAAAATGTGGGGTCTTGGAGTCTGCCGGGCCAGGGGGACAGACCTTACCTTGGCTCTCTTCTAGCAGAAAAGAGGTCTGTTCAGCTACAGTGGGATGAGG
>RJWT010002839.1:0-38915 GCA_004365215.1 Cuniculus paca
GGGTGGGGAGAGTGCAGGAGAAGGGGCCTGCATCTGGGCCCCTGACTCCCTTTGGCTCTGAGATCCCGGCTGCACTCAAGTAGGCTGGTCTGTGTAGCTGGCCCTGCCTCTCTTCTTGGCTAGGAGGAGGAGAGGCTCAGACTGGGGGAGCTCAGAGAAATCGCAGGGCCTCTTGTTCGGGTGGCCTCTGGGCAGCTGTAGGCTGTTTTCTCTGGCCTCCACAGTTAAAGGGCACTTTACTCTTTAAAGACTTGCTTTTCTCCCTTACAGGCACTGGTTGAGAATAGCTCCTCTTGAATGCCTGGGTATCATTTTATACAAATTATTTTTTCCAGAAATTCTATCCTGAAAAGCAAAGTTCATTTGATCCCGATTAGAATGTTCTAACTAGAAGTTTCAGGGTTTGGAGACTACAGATAATCTCAGTTTCCCTCCTTGAAGGGCCCTGCAAAATCATAGAGCATAGCTTTTTCTACATCTCTTCAGCATCACTTTCACCGTTTTATCGTACCTGGGATATTCTTAACATAATGTGTTCTTTTTAAAATTAACTCCTTTTTTTGTCCTTATTTTTGGCTAAAATCAATGACTTCTAAATGGACATTTTTATCACTACCGGTAAATGGAAAACCAGGATTCCTTGTCATAAATAGAATATAACTTTAAAAATCAATATAATGAAAAGAAAACAATTTTGTAAAATTCTATATAGATGTTATTACCTCTGAAAGATTTTAAGCCAGAGTTTGCTCTCTTTTCTCTTTTAAAATGGATACATAAAAAAACAAAAATCTACATACTAATGTGGTACCAGGTAATGTTTGAATACATTATATAATATTTAAATCAGGATACACATATTTGTCTCTATGAATATTCATCATTTCTTTATAATGAAAATGTTTAGAAACCTTTCCTTTAGCTTTTTGAAATGTTTGGGGCACTATTGTTATTATTATTACCCCATAGTCACCCCATTGTCACCCTATTGCACAACAGAACTTCTTGCTTCTGTCTAACCTTCACTTAGGACCTGTTCATCAAACTTTGATGCCCTACTCTCTTCAGCCTCTAGTGAGTGACCATTTCCTCTCTTTTCCAAAAAATGGAAGCTGGTGTGTGTTATAGAAGTGTCAAAAGTATGTGAACACTAAATCAAGTCATTCTCCACAACTGAATTTGAAGAACAAAAAGAAAACTAGGAAGTGTTTTTCTTTTTTCTTTCTGCCTTAAATTATTTAATTCTGTTGTAGCCTCCACCTTGATAAATACTATGTAATCTCATGGATATTTTATTTGCCAGGGAAAGGATTGGTTTCTGGTCACACAGTAAAATTGTGACAGTGATGGTCCTGGACCCAGGACTCCAGACACCAGAGTTGTTCCTCCCTGCTGCCTTAACACAGGACCAAGATGCCTCTTTCAAGGAACCATTCACTTTTCAGGAGTAGAATCTCACAAGTAAGGATTTTGTCAAGAAAAAGATACTTTTTTTTCAGCACAACACTCCGTCTCTATTGTATTACTTTTCACATTGTCTACCACTTCATACTTTTCTACTCTACCTCAGAAGCACATCAAAACTGAGTAAAATAAATGCACTGTTAAAATGATAAAGGAACAGAATAATCTGTGCTAAATTATAAAACCTGAAATGTGAATCAATCACAAGCATACTGAATTTTGACTATATGCAGTTCATTCATTCGTTCCTTTTTTGAGAAACTCTAACTTTAGATGCATGAAGCTAGTAGAAGGCTCTCTGAAGCCTATTGGCCTATTCTTCCATAGAAATTTTCTACAACTTCAACTTTTGCCCAGTATCACAGAAGCAAGATATAGGCTTATCCAAAGTAGACTCACTCAGATTTTCTAAGAGAGGGAAAAACATTGGTGGAGTAGAGATGATAAGGCCAGGTCTGTGTAGATAAGTCTACTGCCCATACTTCATGCAAGCAAAAGTAGAGGCTTAGCTAAGTGTTTTGCCCAAGTCACAACAGTCTGACCAAATCTGGGGTAAAACTTTGACTTAGACTCAAGTCTTTCTGATTTCAAAGTTAGCAGTTAGACTTCCCCACTGCATTTCAGTGTTATATGCACATAAACATTTTGACAGCAGAACATTGTTCTAGCATGTGCTTTCTGCTCCATTACAAAACCTAGCACTATACTGCACATATAGTAGAAAATATTTGCTAAGGATAATGGTGATGTAACGGGGAGAAATTGAAGTCCAGAGGGGAAAAAAAGGGAGGGAAAAAAAGGGAAGGAAAACAAGCAGCGGCTGCTGTCCCAGTGCTCTCTGAACTTTACTCCTTCACCTAGGGCTACTTTGAGGTGAGTGCTATAAGCATCTAAAGTTGCAAGGTTTTATTTATTTTTAATTTGGGAACTGAAATGAAATGAGGTCAGACTGGTTATTGATCAGTCTTGTTTTAGAGTGAAAAGTAGACTTTCTGGCCTCTTTGCTGGCATGTCTGCAGATTCATTGACTCTTCCTTAACCCAGCAAAATGTTAAAAAGGGGTTGGGGAACTGCTCTTCAAGAGGAGGCTTGCCAGAGCCGAGCCCAGACATCTCTAAAAACACTCAATCTGAAGAAGCCTTCAACTTTCTGTGTCTCACTTAGCTTCATCCTCTGATACTTCCTTAATCTTTTTTTATACTGGGCCCTATCTCATTTCATCCTTCTGGTGCCCACCATGGGACTTGCCTCATTTTCTTCTTGATAGTAATTTTATAGATTTCCAAAGAAATCCATAAGACCCCAGCACAAGGCCCTGACTGTCCTATAGCGGTTGGGGATCATCGCTTACTATACCTGTGGCAGGTTGGACTAGAGTGGTTGGCACTGAACCTGGTCCTCGAAGATGCTGAGTGTCAGGACATGGCTTTGGGATCTTCGTCTTGCTCTTAATGCCTGAGCTGGGTTTGACACCCATCCTACCCAGCAGAGTCAGCTGGAGGGGCACTGGTGAGAGCAGGGAATCCATGGCTCATATCCCAGCTGTACTATGGCTTGAGGCTGAGCTCCCACAAAACTCCTCTCTCGTTCTCAAAATAGTAAGTTTGGTTTGGATCAGCAGTTTCCAAACCTGTTATTAGACCCAGGGATATGTTGAGGCATGCAGGAGTTACTGGGGAAGGTAAATTCAACTAGATGGGAGGTTGAGTCCACTCGCTTCCTACCTTACCTATACAGTGTCTGTTAGGTTTTCCTATAAGATTTTATTAGGAATAAATCGTTTTTTAAAATAAGAATTTGAAAAACAGCTCATCACCCACATGTACACAGTAGATCATCCAAAGAAAAATAAAATGAATAAAACATTATTTTTTCTAGTAATATATCCATTTCGATGATAGAAATGAGATATGGGGAGGAAGTTGATTAAGAAAATACCTTTCTCATCCACAATTTCATACATTCTGTGATAAAAGAATCTTAGAATCTTTGGTGTGAGATGAATCCAGGGTACCAATTTTGGCCTCTCTGAACTACTGGGAGAAGGAAGCAAAGTCTTAACAGGGGTCTTTTATTTTTCTGAAAATAATTACAATAAGAATATGTAAAACAGGGAATATGTTTATATGGTAGGCTATAAAAAATCTGTTAACTATATCATTGGGGTAGAGCTACAAACTTGATTAGACCTCATCTTCTTATTTCTCTGCCTCCTTCTAATTTTTCTCATCTGTCCCTATTTCCTGAGAATCTGAGACTGGACAGTCTGCTCCATGACTACACAGCCTCATTTCTTACCCTGTCATTCTCTTCTTTCCACTTTCCAGGCTGAATGAACTACAGCCTTGAGAAGGAGGACAAAACTAGAATGATAATAAGGGGAAGGTACTGCGAGGTAGCACTCACAGGACATTAGTGATGTGTGTGTGTGTGTGTGTGTGTGTGTGTAGGAGGAGGAGGAGGAGGAAGAAAAGGAGGAGGAATGGGGAGATGATACAATTCCAGAGGAAAGGAAATAGAGAAATAAAATTATTGATTCAATCAAGTCCCAGAGGAGTCAGGAATAGGGGTTTCAAGGATCTGGAACCTATAGGCAAAGACTTTCCTTATGAAGGTCAAATGACTCCTCCACACTAGCCTAGGACCTGCATGAAATTTGGAAGGGGAAAATTATGGGAGATGGCCTAAGAAAGTGAAGGGAATATGAACGCTGACTTACTCCATCTTCTCAGCACAAGAAAATTCTGAGGGAGGGGCAGGATAGGCTGGGAGGAGAGAGCTGATTTAGATCAGGCAATGAACTAAAGTATTTTGCAAATATATGGTCCATTTATATCAGAATCATCAGGGAAATCATGTTAATAATGCAGATGACTGGGTTGGCCCCAAAACTACTGAATCACAATTTCTGGGAATATGTTTTTTTAATGCTCTCCCCAGGTGATTCTTATGTCTTCTAATGTTCAAGACACACCCTGATTGAGAAACTCCCTGGGGTGATGAAACCAAATAAATGCTTTCCCAAAGGGTTCCCCAGTCTCTTTAATGCCTCTTCTCCTCTCCTAGTTCCACATCCTGGTCTCTTGTGAGCAGCATTTGGCTTCCTTTAGACACACAGTGGGTCCCATTGTGCCACAAGGCTGACATCCATTCATACGGGGGGGCCAAGATTTCTTTTATTCCTAGGAGACAGTAGAGGCCTTACAGCAAGGCCAGGCACCTTGGACGCCAAGAGAGATTGAGTTCTAACCTACCCTGCCTGCGATAGTCTTTCATTTGCCCAGGCATGAATTTCAGCCTATCTCACCAGACTATGACAAGAAAAGAATAAAGTCTTGAGTGAAAAAGTAGCATCAGATGCACCACTTTGTGCTTGTCAGTAAAAGAGAATATAAGCATCCTTGCACTGCTACATAGTATGATCATTATTGCCCATTTCTTCATGTTCTCCTTCCCCACATGGCTTTTAGAAAACGACTGAGCTTCAGTTGAGGAACACAGGCATATTTCTGAACACCACTGTAGGCCAGGACCAGTGCAGGTTATATATATTTTTAAAGCTATTACTACATCCCAGGCACCCCTCACGTATTCTCTCTGTGATGCCCACAACAGCACTAGGAGGTAAAAAAAAAATAATTGACATCTTTGTACTGCAGACGAGGATGCTGTGCCTCAAAGCAGTGGTAAAACCTAGACAGAAACCACGTCCAAGACCACAGTCGGGGACGTTGTCTGGACACAAATCGAGTCACCATACACACTTTCAGTTTCATGGTCTAATATAAAAGAAGAAAGAAATTATTCCAACTTTAATTGTCTGAGAAGGCTGCTTGGAAAGGTATTAAACCAGGGACATTTCAGTGTGTGTGTGTGTGTGTTGTGAAGGATCTCTGTGGTTTCAGTTAGCAGCATGCATACATCATAAGTAAAGGTGAGGAGGTAGGAAACTTCTGTTTACATTTGGGGAAGTAAATAGTTTTACAAATAGTGTAAAACACATGTGGATGAGCCATGAGGACAGAGATATTACCAGATGTGGGAGGCCTAAAATACGATGCCAGGCCAGCTGTCTTGGGGAAGGGAAGAAGTAGGCATTAGATAAAAGCCTGGAAGCAGGAAAAGGTAGGCTTCTTTGCGAGTTGCCCAGCTATTCCGCATGGTAGGATTATGGGGTCTCCCGCTCTTATTTCCTAGCCCTACCCAAAATCCTTGGTAAAGCTTGCAGGGCACACTCCGCAGTGATCACCTTGCAAAAGAGCATCCATTCTGTCTGCTGCCTGGATTGAGCAAGAGGCTGGAAGCAGGGTGAGAAAGCAGCAGCTGTGAGTCAGACCGCCCCCACCAAGGCTCCAGCCCCAGGCTTGGGGCCCCGGCTGGGATGGGAGTTCTTGCTGGAGTTGTGTTTGCTGAAAACGGACTGTACAGCCAAGCGTGGCTGAGCTCTGCCCTGACTCACTGAGAATGCTCTGAGGTGCTCATGCCCCCGTCATGGCTTTCATTTCTTTTTTCCTCCTATACGTTTTGCCATCTTCTCTACCCTTACTCCTGTTCCTTCCTTTCCTTTCCTTTTGCTATTCTTTGCTCTTAATTCCCCTCTTCTGCTCTTGCTTATTTCTTTATTGTCAGCTTCTTTCCCTTCCTTCACTGAATCCTTCTTGTATCTCTATTGTTGCTATTTGCAGGTGATCCAGGAAACTCGAGTTAGGACCAGGTTAGATCAGGCCACACCAGTCACTTGATTTGTGGCTTTAGACTCCCTCAGTTTCTCTATGCCTCCATTTTCCCACCTGTCCAAAGAAGCAATATGATTAGATGACATTTTAAAGACAAAGACCCACCAGGGATTTTTTCTAGCATCCTGTGCTTCTTCTATTCTTCTCTTTCACAGAGTCATTGCCATGACGGAGCTTACAGGGATCCCAGCTTTTATTTAGGGCCATGGAGCTGGACCCTTGCAGCCTACCAAAGATCTTTTAAAAGGTAGTCACCCAGACCCCCTTAGGAGATGAATCCTATGAAAATTTGTGGGGCTGTGGCTCAGGCGTTCAACTTTTCCAACTCTCCCAGGTGATTCTCCTTGGCAGCTAGGTGAAGAATTGTTGGCTTAGAAGCATCTGCTTTTCGGTTAACATGGAGAGACTGAGGCCCTAAGCCCTAGAGCTAGGAAAGGACATGTCCAGGGTCACACAGTGAGTCAGTACATATGGAACCAGAACCAAACCCCCTGCCATCTCTGTCCTCTTGGCCCTGATTTTGCATCACCTCAAGCAAATGCCACAGCCTCCAGTGTAGCCAGGCAGGAGAGCAGCCTCCTAACTGCCAAAGCCTGGCTCGCAGGCAAGGCTCAGACACGGCCCCATTAAGCCAGGCAGTGCCTTACGGGAATTGCTCCTGGCTCCAGCTTAGAAAACAAACAGAGTGCTTTGGTTTTCTTTGGCTGTATCCTGGGGTTGGGGAGCTCGGGAGGGGAGCACCTGAGGACGCAAGTTTGCTGCTCTCCTCTGAGGCGAAGTGGAGCTGCCGGAGGCAAAGAGTAGAGACAGGTGGGCCAAACTTGTAGAGGTGAGTCAGGAGTGTGTGCCTCCCACAGCTGCTGCCAAGGGCAGCCTGAGAATGCACCCCACACAGAGGCTGATGCCCAAAGGGAAGAGAATGGGGCACAGAACTTCAGCTTGGGTGGCAGCTCAGGTAAAGCCTGCACCTGGAACCACCTCCAAGTCGATCCTCTCAAGTGTATGTGAGCTCTAGGCCTTCTGCCCAGATGCTTGTTACACTGCAAAGAGACCTGAGGTGGGGTTTTAAATTGTAGTTGCTCTTTACTGAGAGTTCTCTATGTTCCAAGCACTGTGATAAGTTCTTTATCATTAATATAAACTCCTTGTATGGATTCTTCCCAGCTCCCTGGAATAAGAATGATTCATTAGCCCTCTTCACAGATGAGAAAACAAGATCACAGAGGGGGAAGTCCACTGCTCTAGGTTTACAGCCATGAAGGTGGGTTACGTAGTAGATTCAGAACTCAACAGAACTCAGAGTAAGCCTCAGCCACTACGCAGTGCTGTTTACACATGAATCAGCAGATCTGAGTTGGAATCTCCACTTCTTTTGCGCCAAGCCATGTGACTTAAGACAAGTTAATTGACCCCTGCAAACCGCAGAGTTCTCCTCTATAAGCTGATGCTTGCTTTGCCTATTTCACATGACGAATAGGAGGATCAAATGGAAGAGATTGTTGCTGTTATCACCAAACACAGCTGTGTCTGCACGTGGAGAACCAGCAACCCCTATTCAGCTGTCCACATGTATGACCTTGGTCACCCCTGGCAACTTCTTTGGTCCCCAAGGACTCAGGTGGAGCAGTGGGAGAGAAAAAAATAAAAACTGTTTATAAAATACTTCACATTGCCCAAATGAAAGCTTGTAGATAAATATCACAGTACCATACAAATAAAACATAAATAAAATAATATTCCCTGACACCTCCAGCTGGCATGCATGTAGAAATCCTCACGGAAACTGAAGGTGGCTAGACAAAGTACAGAGCAAGGGCTTTGGGGTTGGGGACAAGAATCTCAGCTTCTCCTCCTTCCATGTATTGATTGCATGACATAGCAACTATTTCCTTAGGTTATCTAAGCCACAGTTTCCTCATCAGAGCGAGTTAAAGACTAATGTATCACCTGATTATGATACCAAACAAGCTTCTGTACGTGTCTAGTATAGGACTTATTGCATTGTTCTAGATGCTATTTAGCTCTTTACATGACCATCTTCCCATTCTACTATAAAGTTCTGAAATACAATAACTGTGTTTCATTGTGTGCAAAGATATGTGCTTCAAAAATATCCATTTTATCTCCTTGGTAGCTCTCTCAGAAGTTACTTCACCTTCACACTCCAAGGTCAGAATTGAGTTCCATTTCTGTCTCTAACTGAATATATTAGTCACCTGGAACAAAAAAAAGTATACAACTAGAGACCACTGACTTACTGAGATGTCCAGCCTTAACTACTCATCCATTGTCTTGACTCAGACAAGACGACTCATGTTCCCAAGACTTCGTTTCCCCAACTCTGAAATAGGAACAATGTCTTTTCTAGTCTGTCTAGATTTTTTCTGAGAGGATCCAACATGGTCCTCGCAGTAGAAATGCTTTGCAAACTGTAGGCATTTGGAAAGTAAAAAAGAATATCATTTACAATGGGAACACATTGTAAATAAAACTGGTATATTTTGTTTTACATCATCATTTTTGTTAGACTCTGAGTGCCCTACACCATCACCTGAGACCCAGGGTCTTCAGTTTTCACCTTGGGTTCCGAAGACTCAGGCATCACCACCATCCCTGCTATTCCCCAGTCATTGTCATCATTACCTTCTTGCTGGTTTTCCCCATAACTTTGCAATTAGAGAATCTAAAACACTGTATGACTACAAATAAAGAGACTTGAATGTGAACCTTGAATCTGATATTTCATTGTAGACTCTGAGTTATATTAGTAAAATAAAGAGATTTCACATGAAAACAATCATCATCTCTCACATGGTTAGCATGTTTTACTTCATAAGGTTATAAAACAATAGAGACTTAGAGGTACACGTAGTTGCCCAAAGGTCACTCAGCAACAAAGGTCTATTTTGGCACTGGAATTATATCTTACCTATTTCTTCATTTCTACTGCCTACACAAAGTGCTTGGCCTTTGTCCTATATTCAGAAAAATGTTTGTTGAATACATCTTGATAATGTTTAAATGTGAATTTGCTTAAATTTTTTCATGCTAAAAATAAGAAATTTTAAAATGGGCTTTTAAGAAAAATTGGATTTACTTATAAAATTCTTCAAACCATGTTTTAAAAATAAGTTTCTTTAAAAGTTTAAGAGCCCAAGTGGCACAGTGCAATAACTGATGCTGGAGAGGGTGGTTGTGTACAATCTTGACAACCCTCCCTTCACGTATATTCACATAGGATGCATGTGTGTTGTTTTTGGAAGGTAGATTTTACTGTTTCTGAAAATATTTGACAGTTGACTACCCTAAGGTAATGCGAAGGAGTTGGGATATTCCCCAATGAGGCACTGAGTATAGAATGGGGGTGCTTGTGAAGCCTTCAATTCACAGTTTATTCTCCAATTTTGGGAGCAGTGTTTTCTATATAAATCTTTAGGGCTCTTGGACAACCCACTTCAAGACCATGAGTAATTACTGAAACCCAGTGGCACCCAGCATTAGCTAGGCACTGAATCTCCAGGCTCTCTCAAATTCTGTTTTCTTGAGGATAGCCCTGCCCCCACCATGCCAAGTCTGGCATCTCTTGTTGCAAGTTGGCACATCTGGTCACTTGGCCTAATTCTGAGCCAAGAGCTGCCGGCTCAGTCCAAGAACATCTCTGGGAAGCTGGAAGGAACTGTCCCAGAGGTTGTGGAAGAGCAGGGTCCATCCAAGTTTTCTAAGGCAGACAGGAGAGCAAGTAGCTGGGCCAGGGAGCTGGCCATTGGCACTCTCACCAAGGGTCTTCTGGCTCAGATTCCAAAACAACCTAGGCAGAATGTTTCTGCAGCTGGGAAGATGAGGGAATCCCTCTGAGGACTTTTTATGCTTCATGGCTTTTTATGTCCTTAACAGCCACAAAAATGTCTCTTAGTTTCATCTTCTCTGTCATGTTTCCCATTTATTGAGCTCCCGGAAAATTGCTGTGGTGTTTATTCCTGTGGTCTTGAGGCCTGGCCCCCAGCACCTAATCTAAAGTGTGACCTTTGCTGTCAAAGCTATATGGTCTGCAAGACTGTACTGTGTTCCAGCATAAACTTCTGACATCCCCAAGAAACAATCAATCAAACAAATCATGAACAAATGTATGTAGCAGTCCGAAATATGATAAAACTGTCAAAGTCACATGAAATCTTTGTGAATTGAAGAACTAAGTCATTCTTTATTTTTTATGGGATGAGTACACATAGAAACTTATCTATAAAAATAGAGGAAGGAGAAGATGAAGAAGAAGAGAGGAATAAGAACAGTGAGGAGAAGGAAAACTCCATTTCAGGAAACCACCATCACATCTAAGACAGGCGTTCTTTGTCAATAGAGATTTTTGATGTTAATCATCTCTTTTCGGTGGTGGGGTATGGGACCCTGTTACATGGTGAGTCACTTGACTAGACATAGAGGCTTTTGGGGTTGTTCTTGTCTTCTTCCCCAGCATCTCGGAACACTCTATTTTTCATTTAGATATCTTACTTCTCCCTAGACATTGCATGCTCTGTAGTATGACTCCATCAGTGCAAATTTCAGAGTTGATTCATCATAAATACTAGAAATCAGCCATAAAATGCCCTTTGAGAATTTTTAAGTGTAACCTCTTTAGTTTAAACATGCAGTCTTTTTGGCGGCCTCTTTCTGAGGGCTGCTGGAGGGAATTTGGACATTGCTCACCATTCCCCATTCTCAGAAGTAGACTGTGTCATGTCTTAACTGGGGAGCATTAGCTGGCTTTAGTCATCTTCCCCTGCTCATGTTGGTTTTGCAAGGGGCAGTCAGAACTCTACGTCCCCATCAGTTTTGTCCACTGGTTTGGCAGAAGACACCAAAAGAAACTTCACCAGCATCATCCTGACATTACAGATAGTTCTGGGGCCAACGGTTTTGTCAGGAGGTCCCAGCAAGGAGCTAAAGTTCTATCAGTTCCAAATTCACATGGGAGGGAAAAAAATTCCATCATAATGTTGACCATCTGTGAATGAGAGTGAATCTTCAACACAGATCAGTGGAGAGTGGGACAAGGAAAATAAAGACTATTGTGTTAGGGAACATAATTTGAAATGGATCACTAGTTCAACTAAGTAACATAGACTGTAGCACAGCAATATGTTATTCTACCTTGTGTAACATCTGGGTTTTTTAAAAACCAATTTTGTGTATTTTTTTCTGCATTTTGTTTCAAAACAATGTCATGATCAATAACAAAGTGTATTAGAATGCCTTTATACTCCAGTCCCTAAATCTCTAAGTATAAAAAAATTCCTTCATTTCCTTCCAAAATTTTCTACTCATCCAAAGGACTTGAAGATGGTTTTCAAGGTTCCTGTTTGGTAGAGCTAACATATATTTAAAATAGATCCAGAACTGCTATATTGCTGTGCAACACAGATACTATATATTTTTTGGGCTGGATGATTCAAAACATGAACATGAAGATAGTTCCAAAAAAAATAGTCTTAAAGCAACACTTTGATGAGTGAGTCTGATGAAATAATTCAATAATTCAAAAATGTTGTTTTTTTTCCCTAGAATATATAACGTGGCTTTTTTCAAGGCTTTTCTAGGCTACTTTTTTTGTTGTTACTTTTTATTAGTACCTGTTTGCAAGACATGATAATTACCTACCTGAGGAGAGTTAGTCCATAGACATAATACGTATTATTTTTTTCATCCCCTTCCCATTTGAGAAAGATCTCTCTCTCTCTACTTCCTATTATGTGTCTTTTATTTGGCTCTTTATTTGTAGTTTGGGTTTCTCATATAAAAGAAATTGTGTTATTTAAACTTGTGGGTCTGATTTATTTCACGTAGTACTATGGTCTCAAGGTGCATCCATTTTCCTACAAATGACTCAAGTTTATCCATCTTTATGACAGAGTAATACTCAGTTGTGCGCATGGATCACATTTCCTTTATTCATCTGTTGATGGACCTATAGACCACTTTCAGTGTTTAGCTCTTATGAATTTTACTGCCAAAATTATAGGTATGCATATATCTCTATAATATGAAGCCTTTCAGTTTTTCAGGAAGATATCCAGAAGATGAATAGTTGGGTCAAATGGAATTTCTAGTTTTAATTATTTGAGGACCCTCTGTACTGATTTCCATAGTGGTTGTACTAGTTTATATTCCCACCAATGATGTAGAAGGGTTTCTATTCCTTTATAGCCTCTCCAGCATTTGTATTACTTGATTTCTTAGTCCTGATCATTCTTTTTTGGGAAAGACAGAATCTCAGTGTTGCTTGAATTTGCATTTTTCTCATGGCTGTAGATGTTGAACGTTTATTCATGTATTTATTGTCCATTTGTACTTTTTTCTGAGAAGTGTCTATTCACTTCACTTGTCCATTGTTTTATTGGGTCATTTATTTTGGGAGAGTCTAATTTTTTTTAGTTCTTTATATATTTTAAATAATAGTCCTCTGTCTGAGAAACAGAAGGCAATTTTTTTCTTATTCTATTTTTTGCCTCTTCACTCTGTTGGCCATTTCCTTTGCTGTACAAATGCTTTAAGATTTGATATACTTCTATTTGTTGATTTTTGGTATATAATCAGGGTTCTGTTCAGAAAGTCCTTGCTTATGTCCATGACTGCAATAGTTTTAAATAATTTGATCTATTTTGATTTTTTTTAGTACACAGTGAAAAACATGAGTGTAGATTTAATCTTCTGCATGTGTATAGCCAACTTTCCTAGCATTGTTCATTGAAGAGGCTCTTTTTCCTTCAATTTATGGTTTTGACCTCCTTGCCAAAGATCAAATATTTGAATGTGCTGAGGGTTGTTTCTGCATCTTTTATTCTGTTCCAAATGTCTCTTTTTGTGGTAGTGTCATGCTCTTTCAATCACTGTAGCTTTATCATATAACTTCAAATGCAGTATTGTGATGCCTCCTACTTTGGTCTTGTTACCTTGGATTGCTCTTGCTATTTTGAGTCTTTCCTGGTTCTGTATGAATTTTAGGATTTCTTTTAGTTCTGTGAAGGATGCTGTGGTAATTTGATTGGGATTGTTTTAGATCTGTACATCAGTTTTGAAAGTATAGCCTTTTGACAATATTGGCTCTGCCTACCCAGGAGCAGGAGATACTTTTCTTTTTTCTGATGTACTTGTCAATCTTCTCAGAGGAGTGTAATTTTTCACTCTACAAGTCTTTCACTTCTTTGGTTAGATTAATTCATAAGTATTTAATTTTTCTTGGTACAATTGTGATTGGTAACTACTTTCTCAGTAAGTAATTATCGGTATGCAGGAATGCTAATGATTTTTTGGTGCTGATTTTGTATCCTGTTACATTGCTGATTTTGGTTATTAATTCTAAGAGTCTTTTGGTGCAACTTTTTGGGTGATTTATGTAGATTATGTCACGTCTCTTCTTTTTATGTACATACACCTTTTATTTATTTGCATTGCCTAATTGATCTTGCTATGTCTTGAGTACTTTTAAAATGAACGTTAAACATGTTTGCAATGATCTTTGACCAACAGTGTTAAACATATTAGCACAAACCCACCTGATTTTAAAACAATGTACACAAAGTTATGAACTTATTAGGCTCTTTTATAGACAGTGTATTTTAGAGGATTTTATAAATCACTCACAAACTTTTTGTTACATTTTTGCTTTATAAAATGTTTTTATCTGGTTATGTATTGCTTTGTTTAGTTTGAGTTTATTGTCTGTAAATGTATGAACAACCATTCTGAGGAAAGCAAGAGACACTGGGGTAACCATAGTTAATCTCCTGTAGTTATGTTTTGAAGACCTGTGTAGCTTTCTGTGTTCTGTTTTGAAATGCTGTATTGCGTTTGACTCTATTTTGTTTTCTTTTTTGTTTGTTTGTTTGTTTTTGTTCTGTTTTGTTTTGTTTTCTTCTATTCTCTTTAAAAATAAAAAAATATGTATCAGTGATTATAAGGTTCTATTATAGTTTGTTGAAACCAATGTAAAAAGAGTTTTTTTTTTTGAGTCAGATTCTTGCTATGTAGTTCAGGATGATCTTGAACTCACTATGTAGCCCAGACTGGCCTTGAACTCATGACAATCCTCCTACCTCAGCCTCTTGAGTCCTGGGATTACCAGCATGTGCTACCACACTCAGCGCTAAAGTTTTAAAGGTTTCTTGACGGCAAACCAGCAATACGCGTCAAAGAATTTACTCTAAGAAAAACTGTTTGTAAAAGGTTTGCATGTAAGAGTGTTCTTGACAGTATTTGACAGCATAGAAATAAAAGCAAATTAGTCAATATTGTTACTGAAGAAAGTTGGTTACAAAAAAAACTTGGAATGTCTTAACTAAAGCAGTTCTGATTTTATAGTGTGCTTGTCTTTTCTTGAAAGCAGACTGGAAAGTCTTATAAATTAAGAAAACACAGGAAGTAGGGAGTTAGCAGGAACCAAGTGTACTATTCTCTTGACCTTTTAGAGTCCCATCACCACTAGTCTTTTTCCTCTACTTCCACCTGCTCATGGTGTAACTTCCTGACTGCAGATTTCAATCTAGCTCTCTATCTTCCCAGTACTTTAGTACTGGCAGTTCTAATTTTTGGGGGGCAAAATGTGATTGGACCATCTTGGGTTTTCACCATCTGACCAATCAACTATGATTAAACAGATAGAATTACTTAGGAAAAATAGCTAAAAGAGAGAAGAGCTATGTATGCTGTGACCAGTTCTCAGAGAGCAGAATTTTAGTCTACATAGACCTCACAGTGGCTCATGTAAGTAAGGTCCCCCCCTCCCTGGTATAGGTGTGTGTATATGTCTGTATGTTTTCTACATATTCAAACAAAATTAGCTTCATGAGTGCATTCCAAACTATTCTCATATTTCCAGTTTTATTTAATGTTGAGTATGGCACATATATTTTTTTCCTAAATTTTTTATAATTGATGCATTCTATTTTTTGTAGTAATAAAGTATTTAAATGATACAAGGACTTATATAATAGAAAATAATATTGTTCATTATTATAGAATGAAAATGCATAAATATGGATTGTGCAAGCCTAAGATGATCATAACTTTAGAATATGTCTTTCATGGTCAGTGCCGGAGATCATATATATATGTGAGTATTTGTACCTGTATTTGTGTTGACATCATATGTAAAATTTTTCTGCTTTCTCAATAAATATTGAATTCAAGCTTTCCCTCACATAGGTCCTGTTTTATCACAAGATCATCTCAGATATTACCAATCATTTTCCAGCATTGGACATTTAGGCATTTCCAATTTCTCACTTATTTTGAAAACTGATGAAATAAATATAAATCTTTGCATTTTAGACTGAAACAACATTTTAGGAAAACTGGCAATTAAAAAAATTTCAAATTACTTTAAAAATTCACTTCTCTGATGGAATTTATAAACAACTACTTTCTTCTTCTGGTGTTTTTTTTTTTTTTCTGAAAGTCATGTCTCTGTGTGTGTACCTTTAATGTAGATGGTCTAGTTGGTACTATACATATAGATCATCTCGAAGCACCTGCAGGTAAAATGGTCCCTGGCCACAAAAGACTAATAAGGGCCCAAAGGTAATGTACAAGGAGTTGGGTGGTGTGGTATACACATTTGGACAACTGGCCCAGAGTTTTCCTTCTTAATGTATTATTCCATTCATCCTTAGGTCTCTGAGGATCTGGGATTCAAAAGGGATTACGAAATGAAAACCCACAAATAATAGAAAACTGCAGGAAATAATTTGACCTTTCTCTTCTAGCATATTTCATTCAGGGGAAGACTATCTTCCACATTCATGATCTTTTTTTTATTTTTCAAGCATGTGATCTGATGCAAGATCTAATGAATGGTGAATTTCCCACCAGACATGAATAAAATTTATATTAGAACTAAGACTTCTCAGTCAAGGATATCCTTAGAAATAAATCCACTAGAGAAATACAAAAGTGTAGGAATACCTGGAGTTTCACAGTTAGACATTGAAAAAAGTAAAGCTCACATAACTTGAGTCTCATACACTATATTTTATGACATTGAGATGCCATTCGTTTTAAGAGCCACTTTATGTTAGGTGCCATTAAGAAAGCAAAGAAAATGCTGCCAACTAAACTATAACCCAATACTTTCTTATCAACTGCCTTTTTCCACTTTACACTGATTGAAAGAGCTCATTTACTCTATTTTTATATCAGTCTTCTGAAATGAAAGCAAAATAGGTGTTCAAACAATAATAAAACTTCTTCACTTTCTGCATCTGCATTTTCCAAATCTTTTTGAGTTACAATATTTTGTGTTTTTCTCTGATACTGTTGTCCTCTGTGCCAGCCAAAGTGTTAGCAATGCTGCCTTTTTTGCTCATCTTTTTTTAAAAGATAGTTTTATTTAGATATTATGTACACACCATAGAATTCAACTTTTGTAGGTGTACAGTTCAGTAGATTTTAGCACATTCCCTGAATTGTGTAATTATCACCATAACCCATTTACAACACCTTCTGCATAAACCTCATACCCATCAGCAGTCACTCTTAACTCCCTCCCCGCATTTTCCCAACCCCACACAATCTAATTTCCATCCCTATAGATTTTTCTACTCAGGATATTTCATTCAGATGGAATCAGACTATACATGCTCTTTTGTAATTGGCTTCTTTCCCTGTTCTAAAGGGTCATCCATTTTGTAGCATACGTATCATTCATTTTTATTACTGCGCTTGTTAAAAAGACTATTATTATGTCTGGGTTTTCCTTTAAGTTCTAATGATGGTGCTTTCCTAATCTTTTTAGTTCTTATCAATGAACAATGTCTGACAACAGAGATGATTCGTTTTCCTTCCATAATTATTTCTGCAGAAGACTGTGGGCTTAACTAGGGTTGTACTTATTCAGTCAGACTGTCAGGAATAAAAAACAAATTCACATAGCCACAGACAGTGACACCAGCTGTCTGGATCATGGATGTTGCACATCATCATTTACTGGATGCATCTCAATTTCAAATATAGCCAGAGGCAAAAGCATGTGAACTTTATAATTAATAAAGCATGGGATATGTCTTTAGGTACTTCTCCTTAGATCAACATAAAGAGTTTTCATTTTGAACATCAATGAGCAGAGAGACTTAGGATGCATACCCCAGACACCTAAAGAAATATTAGAAGACACAAATCTAATACCACAGCTATTTTTTTTTCATACCGGGGAATCGAACTCATGACCTTGCGCGTGCCAGACAGGCGCTTATGCCGCTGAGCTAAATCCCCCGCACCACAGCTAGTTTTATAGTGGTTCAATCCTGAATTTGTAGGTTTGAGGATCTGACTTCAAACTCTATCATAGCCACTTAAAAGTAGTGTGGCCTTAGGCAAAATTACTAAGTTTCTCTGAGCTCCACTTCCATTTTCTGTATAATCATAGCAACCTGGAGGGGTTGTGGTGATAACTATGTAAAATAAACTCTGGAGTGCCTCCTGTGTGCAAATATCTCTCCCAATCCTCCTGCCGCTCTGGTTTGAATCATTACTGTGGGTCTCTCAATACTTATTTCTTGAAGTTTGAATTTTTGATTGGGTGTTAGTATTCTATTCCTGTGGGACATCTGCCCCAGTTGTTTTGGTTCTGTGGTAGTCAATGGAGTTCTCTGATACTCACAATTCTAGGATGTAAACTTTTTCAAAACCCAGAACATGCTTAAAACTTTTCTTCAAGAAACGCTGAGGTTTTCTGGCTTAGGAAACTCAAGGTCAATTAGCTTGTAATAAAGTTCAGTTATTCACCTCCTAGGGTTTTCCCATATGGTTGCAGTTCCCCATGTCCCCACCCCACAATACACATTACACATCATTGCACATGCTACTCTTTCTCTTCAAAACTCTGTAGGTCTCAGGTAGAGGGAAAATCTGCAATTTTCAGAAGTACAGTAGAATTGCCAAATGAATATGAAAATTTATTAATACAGACTGCAAACAAAAGCCACAGTTCTTTGTTTCACCATTATCTAAACATGGAGAAATTTTGGTGAGCAACGAGACAAAATGAAAGAAAAATATCCATGAACACCACCAAGCAGAGGGAATCTTGACCACTTGTTAAATAGAATTTTACAATTTTTGCCATTGTTTCAGCACCCAAGGCTGTGTGATTAGGACATAAACACAAATAAAAGGTGATTCTGTTTTAATAAGGACAGCCTGTAGGCTAGCATACAAGGACACAGACTAATCCAGGACTGGTGATAAGTGTTTTCATGGCAGGGAGGGTGGTGGAAGAGACAATGGAAACACGGACCATGTCCTAATCCAGAGTAAAGAATGAGATGGGGGGAAGAAAGTTTCTTTACTCACGTTAGTTATGGTTACTGAATAAATCTATACTTTGACTTCCCCTTTCATCTAAGCAGGATTTTCTGTTTTCTCAAATAAAATAAAAGTATCTAAGTGTTTATTCATTTATTAAACACACATGTGTGCTTATGATTGTCATGTTCTGTCCTAGGTCCTGGTAGTCAATAAATAAAAGAGACAGACCCACTATTGAGGGCTTGTCAAGTGGAGCTGACTGATATTAACTCAACAGACATACATAGACAGTTCATCCTGTGATAAATGATATGAGGGAAAGAATTAGGTGTCATCTGGAGACGTATAGGAGAACTTTGGTTTAATTTAGTATTCTCATAATGAAAAATCTTTCCTGTTTCTTGATTGTTGTTTGACTCATTTATTTTTTACTCATTAAGTCTGTCAGTCATTCATCAGACATTTTATGTTTTACTTATTTTAACTGATAAATAAAACTATATATAGTGCATCATGATATTTTGATATTAGTATATACTCTGGAATGGAATGGCTAAATAAAACTACATAACATTAATGCTTCAAATATTTCTCTCTGTGTCTCTGTTTTTGTCTCTCTCTGTGAGTGTGTGTTGAGGAAAAATTAAAATCTGGTCTTAGCAATTTTCAAGTCTACAATATATTTTATGAACAATACTCACCATGATATACAATAACTCTTATGTTTATTCTTCCTCTTTGGCTGAAATTTCATGTGTTTTTGACTAACATCTTCTCATTCTTTTCCCAACCTACAGACTCTGCTAGCCACTATTTTACTCTGTTTCTATGAGTTTGAGTTTTTTAGATTCTATATATAACTGAGATCATGTGGTATTTGTCTTTCTGTGTCTGGCTTATTTCACTTAACATAAGGTCCTTCAAGTTTATTCATGTTATTACAAATGACAGGATTTCTATCTTCCTAAAACTTTGTAAGTATTCCATTGTGTATATATACCAAATTTTCTTTATCCATTCATCAGTTGATAGGCACTTAGGTTGATTATATATCTTGGCTATCATAAATAAAGCAGCAATGAATATGGAAGTGCACTTATCTCTTTCACACACAGATTTCATATCATTTGTATTTGTACCTGGTAGTGGGATTGCTGAATCATGTAGTAGTTCTATTTTTAAATTTCCAAGGAACTTCCATACTGTTTTCTGTAATAACTGTCCTAATTTATATTACTATTGTATCAGTTACTTTCCTGTTGCTTGAGTGAAATACTGACCCCTAAATTTTAAGGAGAAGAGGTTTATTTTGCATCATGATTTCAGTGTGTTCAGTAGGTTCACTCCAGGTGCAAATGGCATTGTGGAGGGTGGACCAGGTGGAGGAAAGTGTCTTAGTCTTGGCAGCCATGAAGCAGATAGAGAAGAGGAGTTACAAACAAGAATATACCCTTTAAAGTCATGCCCTCCAGTGAATTGCCTATTCTGAGCAGGCCCTATCTCCTACCATCACATTCAACTATGAATCCAGTAGTGGATTAATTAATTCATGAGTATAATATCTCATGATCCAACTGTCTTCCAAAAACCCCAACTCTGAATACACAGGATCTATGGGATATATTTATACCTAAACCATAAAATTCTGTACCTTGCCTCTAAAGACTCATGTTCATCTCATTATGCAAAATGCATTCAGTCCATCTCTAAGGGTTGTCAAAGTCTTAACAGTTTATGTATTTGTGAAAAGTCCAATTGCAAAGTTTGCTCTGAGTATAAAGACAAACTCTTCACTGTGAACCCCTGTGAAAATCAAAAAGAAAGTTAAGTACTTCCAACCTACAATGGTACAGAGTAAACATTCACCTTCCAAAAGGGAGGAATAGGGAAATATGAAGGAATTGAATGAAAACAAGGCTAAAACTCAGCAGGGCAACAATTAAGTCCTATAGCAAAATACAAACAATAATGCCCAGCTCCTGGTGCAGGTTATGGTGAGCTCCAAGGGGCTTGAACAGCGCTGCTGCTATGGTCTTGCTGGTTGTAGCCTATATTGCCTTTCTCTTGGGCTGACTTCCGTCACTATCTATGGTTTTCTTTTGCAGATATTCCACATTCCTAGACTCTCTAATCTCTTGGGTCTCCATGACACCTTCATTTTCCCTCCCACAGCTTCAAGCATCATCCTCTTAGGGACTCCTGACAGAGACTGTGACCATGTTTCACATTTTTGCCTGGCTTCTCAAGCCTGATTCTGAAGTCTAGGTGGAAGCTTCTATGACTCTATAGCTTGCATCCTATATTCATGTGTAAGCAACACTATGCAGGTGATGCAAAGATTTTCCACTGGCTCAAATAATAGCCTGGTTCCTTTGGATAACAGCTGAGTAGACTCTGAGTGCCTGAATAGCTGAATTCAGGGAGTTCCTGAAAGAGCAGGGTACCCTGGGGTTCAGTCTTCAAAGTAAGTCTTTTAAAGGAATTTATTCCTTTCACGCTTGAAATTGTAATGGGTAGAGACTGGCCATTTCCTGGTATGCCTTTAAGATATCTTTCCTATTGCCCGGATGCATACTACTTAGTTTAGGTTTAATGCTAATCTTTTCAGCAACCACACTCAGCCCAAACTTCACAGGCACATCCTTTTTGATGAAGTTGAAAACTTTTTGCACCTTTCAGTTCTACTTTTTGCTTTGATTCTACTATAAATCTCACTAAAGGCAGCCCACTGTACCATAGCCTGAACGTTGGGTTATCTTGACATGTCCTATACCAAATTCATTAGTCCACCACCTTTAAATTCAGTCTCACACAAAGTCTAAGGACATGAGGAAAACGTAGGCAAATTCTTTGCCATAGTGAGACATGCATGGCCTCTAGTCCAGTTTCCAGCCTAACTAAAATTCCAGATCCTAGCCTTTATTGCCCGTGTTCCTGTCAGCATTCTTGTTTTTGAATTCCAACCAGAATCATCAGTCAAGATCAGCTTAAAGAATTCTAGGACTTATCTAGCTGGCATCTTCACATCTTTCCAATCTCTTTCTACAAATCATCTTCAAAACCACATACTGAGGTACAGTCATAGCAATGGCCCCAGTTCCAGTATCAAAGTATTCTGTCTTAGTCAATTTCTTGTCACTGGAACCAAATGTCCAATACTGTAAATTTTAAAGCAGGAGAGATTTATTTGGATCATAATTTCAATGCTTTTAGTTCATGGTTGGCAGGGTCCAGGCAGAAATGGCATAGTAGGAGGACCATTTGAAAGAACAGTGTTTACCTTACAGTAGTTAGAAAGTAGAGAAAGATATGAGGAGCTGGGGAAAGAATATACCCTTGAAGGTCATGACTTCTTTGTGCTGCCTATTCTGATCACCTCCCTTAACATCACATTCAGCTATGAACTCATTGTGAATTAATCCACTGATGAGTATAAGACCACCATGACCCAATCATCTTCCAAAAGCCCCACTTCTGAACACATGAGACTTTTGGGTGACAGTTTAAATCTAAAATAGCACCCACTAAAAATATACCCCCAATAACAACCTCTCCAACACTTGCTCTCTTTTGTCCTTTTGATAATAGTCGTTCTAACCACGTGAAGTGAAAACTTACTGTACTCATAATCTTCCCTTGATGACTAGTGATTTTGAACATTTTTTCATGGACTTGTTGCCATTTGGTTGTCTTCTTTTGAGAAAGGCTTATTGAGATTCTTTGTCCATTTTTAATTGGGTTGTTTTCTTACTATTGGGTTGTTTGAGTTTCCTATATATTTTGAATATTAAAGCCTTTTTTTGGCTTATATTGTCTCGATAAATTATCCTCACTGTATTAATCATTTCCTTTGTGTTTGTAGAAGCTTGTTATAGTTTAATGTAATTTCATTTTGTCTACATTTTGTCTTCATTTTGCCTGCATTATTAGGGTCATACCTAAAAGGTCCATATCAATTTTATGAAACCTTTCCTCCTATGTTTTGTTCTCTTAGTTCCATAGTTTGGGGTATTATACCTATGACTTTCATCAATTTTGAGTTGACTTTTGTATACAGAATGATATACAGGTCTGCTTTCAATTTTCTGAATGTGGATATCCAGTTTACACAATACCATTTATTAAAGATACCATATTTTCTCCATTGTGTAATCTTGACAATTTTGTGAAAAACTAATTGACCTTAAATATGTGATGTATTTCGGGGCTATCTTTCCTATTCTGTCAATGTTTTTATCATGAGGCATTCCTTGCTTTAAACCAGAATTAGATTTGAGCACCTATGATGTATGTGTCAGATTGAGCTCACCAAGAAGTCAAAAAAATTTTTTAAAGCATGCAAGGCAGTCTCACTAAAGATTACAATGACCAATTGAGTATATGTCTAAGATTGAAATTTACTTTATCTCTTATATTTCCCATTCACATCAATCCCGTGGAATAAGCGTTATAGGCATTTAGAGGTTACTATGATTTGGCACACATACATGTAGATGATGTTGAGTGTATGCATGTGAAATTGAACCTTCTTATCTTATAGTGAATGAAATCAACACCAAATAATAAAAGTCACCTGTGTATTACACAAAAAGGAATGGCAAGTACTGTGGAGGGGGGTTACATTAAGAGGGTTTTCTAAGAAATGTGGTTCTTGAGCAGGGCTCTGGAATGAGTAGGATTTGAATGATAATGACAATGCTGGGGACAGGCTAAGAGAAGAGGTGAAATGACCCACCAAGTTGAGGTAAGAGCACAGGAAAAAGCATAGAACATGAAACTTTGAACTTTGTTTGGGGTTGAAACTCTAGAAGGGGATGGTTTGGGCAGTAGATCTGGAATGGTAGTGAGACTACTTGACCTGGTACTACTCTAAAATGCTTTGACCCTTTTCCGAGATCCATAGAAAATCACTGAAGACCTTTCAACAGGGTATCTGTGTGGTAGAAGCTCTACTTAGGTTCCAGTGAGAAGATGAACGATGAGGCACATTGGAAAGACTTTAGTGTATTCTTCTGCTACTACTGTTGAATTCAGGAAGCTTTCTTTAATATTTATCTTGTGTTTATTACCTGAGTTTACCACTATCACTCAAACACAAGCAGCAGTGTTAGAAAAGTAAGTAGCTTTTAGACATGATGCTTGATTTATTAGCTTACTAAACTGGTCACAGATGGTAGAACTGATTCGTAGTACAAAAACTCCCAGACTGGATGGGGGGACAGAAACCTCCAAGTTGCACTCTGTTAAGATGGACTAAGAAGGAGCATGATCTACACCCCATCTTGTGGGCATATTTTCCAATCAGTGCTCCATTTTCAGTCTTCTTTTCTTGGAGCTTATGCATTTGGAAGTTGAAGCTGTTAGATGCGAAGTCCTCATCACCTTACAGTTACATGTCTACAGGGAAAAATGGGAACTTGGCTATGTAACACTGAGAAGTGAATGACGCTTTCAGTATGGACATTATATAGAGGAGCTTACCTCTGGCAGATTAGAGAGTCACTAAGAACTCTTTAAAATTGTACAGGGAACTTTAAATTTTTCAGAGTGATTCTGCAACATTATCATTCCTTTCAGCTCACAAAATCCCAAGAGGATAGGAATTTTCCTACCTGGTTGACAGATAAGGAAACTGAGACTCAGAGAGTTTAAGGGTCACTCAACTTATAAAGGGAGAAAACTGTATCGAAACTCATGTCTTGCTCTAAATATAGAGCTCTTTCCATTACACCATGCTGCCTCCCAGAAATCAGTGAAAGCCTGCAAAGGAAAGGTGTTTCTGGCACCACAACAGAGAAAGGAACTCTGACCACATTTTCCCATGGAAACATTTTCACCCATGCTGGTTATGATCTATGGCTCAAATAGTAAAGTACTGTTTTTAGCAATTCTCCTGCCTTCCAGTCAATCTAGTTACATTTCACATAGCACCTACTAGGTAAGTCTATCACAAAATAGAAAAAGAATTTTTTTTCTATTCTGTTGAGGTACTCAGACACGTGTAGAAGCTACTAAGAAACAGAAGCCCCTAACTTTTCTCCCACTGTGAATCACTAAAATTTTCTTTCTCCAGGGAGTTCAAACCTTGTTAAAAATATGCTGTCAATGAAATGGGGAAACAATGTACCCATAATAGACTTCCAGAGGAAAATGATCTTAGTCCAAATCTAAGCATCTAAGCTATGCTGTTGTGTGATTTTTTAACATTGGGGCTTTTCTCTCTTTACTAATGATCCAAATGGCACTGGCCATGGGACACGTTCTGTGTATCTGTAGCCCCAGGGAGAATGTTTTCCTCGTGGGATTCATTTCTGATTATTTTTCTTGAAAAGGGCTAGTTCTCATTATGGAAGGTTTTGGAAACAGTAAAGTAATAATTTGTAAAGTCAGATTCATGAACTACTTGGTTTAACAAGTTTTGACTTTAGAAAATAATATTAGAGGATGATTCAAAAGTCTGCTTTCAAAAGCAAGTGTGATGTCTACCCAAGTCATTCTAGTAATCATCCCATTTGAGCCTTCTTAGTTCATGTAAACCTATTCCTGTCAAAAATCACAAGAGTGCCCTATTATTTAGAGTACTTGGGACTAGAGGCTATTAGGAGCTTTTATATCATCTTGCCAGTTCCCATAACTCTGCAAGGGAGGTGTTAGCAGCTACATTTTAAAGTGAAGGAAATGAGAAGTCAGCTATAGTTCCCTACCAAAGACCACCATGTTCCCTTTTCTATGCCATGACATCCTGGGAAGCTGAGTCATCTATGTTAGTGACCAGATGCATCTGGTCTACTGAGAGAGGCAGGTAGGTTTATTTTCATTGTCATTGCCCTTTCCTTTTGTAGAAGTTTCCATGTCAGAGTGTTTAAAATTTCAAAAGAACAAATTTGAGTGTCTTTCTCTGTTTTTGATTATCTATCTCTTCCTTTTCTACTCCACTACCCTTTACTAGCTCTTATAACTGCCATTAAAATCATCTCTGAATTATTTGATGGACTCAATCAGTAATCATAAAGTCAAGTTTGTTAGAACTGAGTCATACATAATCAGCTACCAGTGCTCAGTGAAGATCACAAAACAGTCTCCTACACCTTTATGATAGTTATCCTTACTTCTTTTCTTGCTTGTTTGCTTTGTTTTATTTGTGAAGTGTTCGGTGTTTCTGTGAATGAAGATGCTTTGTAGGCTATTGATGTACGTGCAGTGTTTCCAAAACAAGAAGGTATCTTTAGTTTTTAAAGGAGAGATCCCTGTGGATGTTCTTTTTTGGGTACCAGGAATCGAACTCATGACCTTACACTTTGTCAGGCAGATGCTTACGCCACTGAGCTAGATCCCCAGCCCACTGTGGATTTTCTAAATGTTACTTTTCTTATCCACTTTTTTATCTGTAACAAGTCACTGAAAACAGCATTTACAAGAGAAATTATAAAATTTAGTGGCTGATAGATATGGGTCTAACTACTATCCCAGGAGTTTACTTTCTGTAAGACAGGAACAAGTCATTCAGATTCAGTTTCCAAACGTGTACAAAGGGTGTCATCTTCTTCCTTTTACTTCTTTCCTGAATCTCTTATGCCTTATCCTTCTCTTCCTATACATAATCATAATGATTACCTTTATATAAACATTAAATGAGATGATGGATATAAAAGAAATTTATACAGTTTAATTGGTGACAGTTACACACTAATAATGACAATGGTTACTATCTTTTAATCTCACAAGCGTGTTGACTGTTACCAATGCTGCATGATATAAAGGGCAGGGCATGAAGAGGGAAGACTCATTCTTTGTTATCTCTCCATCATTGCATCCATCTCCTGAGTTCTCTAAGTCTGATACAGTTGACATCTAGAGTGTTCATTTGCATCCTTATTTCTGTATGATGCACATAAAGGATGAAAGTCTGTGTAAGACACAATACAATAGTAGTTTCCAGGTGCATGACTATTAGCTGTAGTTATATTTTCTTTTTCTGCTGCTCAATAAATCATATTTACAGGATACAAAATCAACACAGAAAAATCAAGTGTTCCTATACACCAACAATGAACCCACCAAGAAAGAAATTAGGAAAGCAACCCCATTCACAGTACATTAAAAAAAAAATCAAATACTTAGGCCTAATACTTTACCTAACCAAGGAAGTTAAAGACTTCTGTAATGAAAACTAAGTACTCTGGAAAGGGAGAGTGAAGAGGACATCAGAAAACGGATAGGCAGAACCAGTATTGTCAAAATAGCCATATTACCAAAAATGATATATGGATTTAATGTAGTGTCAGTCAAAATGTCAACAGCACTCTTCACAGAACTAGAAAAAAATACTAAAACTTACGTAAAACTAGAATAGACCTAGAATAAAAGAAGCAATCCTGTGCAAAAAAGGCAAAGGAAGAGGGATCACAGTCCCAGATTGCAAATTGTAATGCAAAGCTACAGTGTTAAAAACAGCATGGCAGTGCTATAGAAACAGACACGTGGAGCAATGAATCAGAATAGAAGGTGCAGAAACAAACTCCAGCACATTCATTTTAGACAAAGGGGCCAAAAACATGCTTGAGAAAACATAGCCTCTTTAGTGGTTGTCTTGGTTACTTTTCTCTCGTTTGCTGAGACAAAATACATGACACCCAAAATTAGGGAAGGAAGGTTTATTTCTTATAGTTTGGAGGTTTCAGTCCATACCCAGCTAGCTCCAAGGCAGGGTGGTGTGGCTGAGGGGGCAGCCATTCATGGCAGCCCACAAGCAGCAAGAGCAAACAGTGTAAAGAAGAGCAGCAAAAGAGCATGAGAAAACATGTCTTCTTCCTTCCCTTATATAGTATGCAGGCTCCACCCCTGGACGGGTGCAGTACTCACACCTATAATCCCAGCACTAATCCCAGCACTAATCCCAGCGCTAGGCAATGAACCAATCACAAATGATAGATTCACTGGCCTCCATGAAAGCATGAGGCTTTGGGGTGGGGGGCACCTAGACACAAACCATAACAGTGGTGTTGGGAAAACTGGTTATCCATATGCAGAATATTAAATCTAGACCCATAATTCTCATCCTGTAGTAAAAATAAAATCAAAATGAATAAGAAGCCTAGATTATTAAAACAGAAAACCTTAATCCTCTGGAATATAAAAGTAGGTAAAAGTTTTTGAGACATAGGAATAGGCCAGGAATTTCTGAACTGAAACCCAACTGCACAAAAATAACACCAAGAAATAAAAATGGGGTTAAATCAAGTTAAAAAGTTTTGAAGCAACCAATTGAGTAAAGAGACAACCTACAGAGTAAAGTCTTTTGCAGTTATTTCTCAGAGAACTAACATCTAGAATATATAAAGAACTAAAAACCTAGACCCCTCAAAATATAACTTGATCACAAAATGTGCCGATGAAATGAATAGACATTTCTCAGAAGAAATACAAGTGGTCAATAAGTGTGTGAAAAAATGTTCAGCATCTTTGGCCATTAGAGAAATGCAAATTAAAACAACACTGACATTCCAATTTACTCCATAAAGAATGGCCATCACCAGTAACTCAGAAAACAATAAATTCTGGCAAAGCTGTATGGAAAAAGTAACTTTCTATGTTGTTGGTGGAAATATAAAGTAGTGCTGCACAAGCACTATGGAAATTAGTATAGAGATTCCTCAAATAACTAAAAATAGAAATTCCATTTTTCCCCCAGGATTCTTCTTTTGGGTATTTTCCTGAGTTAAAGATATCATATTATAGTGATTCATTCACTCTTATATATATAAGCAGCACAATTCATAATAGCTGTATCTTGGAAGTAGCCTATGTGCTCATTGACAGATGAATGAAAAGGAAAATGTGGTGTATATACACAGTGAAGTACCACTCAGCCTCAAAGAAGGACACATTTTAGTCATTTGTAGGAAAATGGGTGCACCATGAGACCATAATGCTAAGTGAAATAAATCAGACAAAAAGTTTCAATATTGCATGTTCTGTCTTATATGAGAAACCAAGAAAATAAATAAAGAAAAAATAAAAGATTACAGGAAATAGGAAGGTAGGCCTTTTGCTGATGGGAGCAGAATCTAAGGATGGAAAGAGAGAGAGAAAGAGAAGTAAAAAGGATTAAGATGACTTATGTTCATGTACCAATCCCCCACAATGAATGTATTCATTATGTATCTCAAACATGCACTAGTAAAACACTGTGCAATGCAAACATGTACCAATAAAAGTAAAAATAGGAATGTAAAAAATAAATGAATGTAGAAAAGGATCAGATATACAAATAATCAATTATTTTTATATAAAAATTGGTGTGAGGGGAATTATTACATAATTCGCTGAATTTGTCCTTCTCAAAATGTGGTATCCAGATCATCAGCTACATTACCTAAGACCTTATTTGAAATTTTCACTTTTAAACTCCAGACAGAATTGTTGGACCAGTAATCCTAAAAGTGGATCCCACAGTCTTCATTTCAACAAGACTGACCCAAGTGATTCTGACCCTTAATAAAGTTTGAGAACTATTGGCATAAATTATCAAAAATGTCATAATTTCTTGGGCATCTTATCTTTTTTATTTGTGACTGATAACTTCTGATTTCTTGCTTGGTGCTCTGTAACATCCTAAGTGAAAACTGCACTGGGGCACAGTCTACATGTATGGGCCATGGGAGGAGTCAGGTAATGTTTGGATCTAGTAACAGTAATCTCAACTCAAATTCATTTAAACAAAGACATTATTTCACAGTCTTACCGGAAGTCTGAAGGGAGGGTGTGTCCAAATATGGTATATTAGGCAACCAGCTCTGGTCCCTTGTTTCTGCCCTGAAGTGTGTGCTGGTTCCTTACCTCTTCTGGTAGCATTATATCATGATACATCCAGAAACAGAAATGAATTTTCTTCCTGTGTTTGGGAAGAGTCACATGTGGAGCATCTGTCAAGGTGACCTCTGGCCCTGAGGGCCCTGTCTGTTGCCTTTTTCCCAGCATTCCTTTATTGGAAGCACTTTCTTTTTGGCTCTGTAACCATTTTCTTATTGTACGTATGCAAATGCTGTAGAAAGCTCATTTAGACAGGGAATTAGAACTCAGTCCAGAATCTGTGTCTTTCATGAGTCTATATTTTCTACTTTGGCTATGTCAAGTCAATTCCTATTTCTGATCCTCAGCTTTTCTCATCTATAGCATCAACTGCTTTGAAGTATTGTTAAATAAGGATCAAAATGCAGAAAGAATAAATGCACTTTGTAAATTGTAAACAATCATGCATGTGGGCCAGGGTGCTGGTAATCCCTTCCTAAACCAGGGCTCCCCAAATAGTGGTTCTCTAGTATGCACACATGTAACTATACACCCTCACAGGCTGTTGACTGGTCGTGTTGAAAAAGCACATTCAATGGGAATTAAAGGTCTGGAAGAGTGACTGGAGCATCCTGAAATTCCTACAGACTGTATAACTGGGTAAGATGATGAAATGATTGACCACAGCACCAGCATCATGTAGCAAATGTGAAATATGTGCCTCGGGAAGTGCATCTGACATCACTGATCTTCACAGCAACTCTGGATACTTTGTTACTATTTGTTCCTGCTGTATACATGAGGAAACTGAGGCTTTAAAAAGTTGTGAAACTTATTCAAGTTTATAACTTAATATCTCTGTGTGCTAAAATAGAAGCAAGGAAATGTAGTAGGAATAAGTGTGTATCTTCATCTGGGACTTAAGGATTGAGTTTAGAGGACAGAGAGAACATATAAGACAAGGAAGAAAGTATGAACACAAGTGCCACTATAGAAAGGTACCACACGTAATAAGAGAGGAGTGATTCTGGCCTGGAAATTCACTCATTCATTTATTTATGTAAGTATTTTGAATGTTCAGTAGGTAATGGTCCTGAGTGGTATGCTACAGGAATATTGTGGTCTAGAAGGAAGTTTGGAAGGATAGGAAGCTATGCCCTTTAGACTAACAGTGGCCTACCCTCTTCTTGACTGGATAATACTGGCAGACTATAGACTGTTAATACATTAATCTTCTTTCTTGTTCATCAGAATAGTCTGATTTGGTTCTAATAAGACAGTCTTTTTATTCTGCTGCTTGGCTTCAGGTAAATCACTTTCCTTCATATAGATATAGCTATAGGTATCGATATAGATATAAATATATGTAGAAAATAAAATCACTTTAAGGATTTCTAAAAACTCCACTCTGGTATTGAGACTGTTGTCAAGGGGCAATATTTCATCTCTGCACTTGAGGGGGAGAAAGTATTAAGAACACAGGTATTTCTGAATTCTAATCTCAAAATGGGTACTCACTACCTGTGTGAGTTTAAAGATGTTCATTGATGTTGTATCTGTGTTTCTTCAATTGCAAAATGAATATCATAGCCTGAACCTCACAGTGCTTCAGTGAAGATTAGAAGATCCTGTACGTAGAGCATCAAACACAGCAGCTGACTTATAGCAGGGAGCTCGATACTTGACATACACTGTAGTACATGCCTTTTGCTATACCATGTATCCTCAAACACATCACCAGAATTCCTCTAGGCCTATGCATTCTTTAAATAGATGAGAAAATTGAGGTCCACAGAGGACAGGTGAGTCACAAAGTAAAAAATAAGTCAAAACACAGCCCAAGTCCAAGCCTGACTTCCTTTCCTCTCCAGAGAACTGAAGAGTCAGTGAGTGGCTCCCTCCCTTGCAGGACTTGGCCATCACTGGTAGGCAAATGGAAAGCTCAGGGCAATGAGGTAAGTCATCACCTCTTTATAGGGCGGAAATTATTCTGAAAGGATAATTACACTTCTGCTTCCTGACTCTCTGGAGCCTTGAGGATGGCTAGAGCAATAGAGCAATCCTCTCCTTGTCGTCTTCCCACATACTCCACATTTGTTACCAATCCTTTCCTCCTTTTGGCTGCTAGTGGCTGGTCTGGCACACAGGTACGGGACTGCCTACTCCCAGCAAGGAACCAGGGCTCTTGTTTATCTATGGGGCTCTAGTAAAGCCTGACTGGGTGAGGGACACATGGAGAAATTGTTTCTCACACCACCATCTCCTGAGGCTTCTCACCTAGGAGCCCCACCTTCTAAGAGCAAATATCACCCTCATGATTCAGTCCTCTTCCAGAAACCCCATCTATAAGCACATGAGGTCATCGTGGGACAGTTTTACTCTAAACCATAACCATGGAGGAAAAAGGACTTTGGATTTGAGCCTGGCAGCTCAGTTTGACAGTCTTACCTCTGTTACCTACCAGCTGAAGTGTTTTGGAGATGTTTCTTCACCTACCAGAGCCCGAGTTTACTCACGTGTGAAATAGAATTAGAATGCCATCCTGGTCAGGCTCTGGGATTTCATAGTGAACAATGAGTTAAGTTATTCAGTACCCACTTACCGAGTACCTGCTACGTAGTAACACTGTTCTAGAACCTGAGGATACAATGTCAACTGGCTGTAGTCATGGAGTTTATATTCCAGCTTGAGAGGGAGGATGATGATAAAGTGACAGATACACAATATAATTTCGAAGAATAATAGGTACTTGAAAAAATAAGATAAAAAAGATATGGGGACAGAAGTCAGGGGATGGCTTTTTAGTTAAGAGGATCAAGGAATACCTTTCTGAAGTCTTGAACAGAGAACTGAACAATATAAGGGAGTAAACCATATGGAGAAATAGGTGAAGACTACTCCAGGCTGAGAAAAGCAATAGCAAAGGTCCTGCAGAATACTTAAGAAGCATCAAAGGTAGCATAGTCACTTAAATACAGGCAGCAAAGGAACAGTACACACAGCTCTAACTGGAATGCTAGTGAGCTCTTGGATGGCTTGAATCTCATAGACCGTGGTGAGAAGTTGTCAGACATGAAAGTGCCACGTGCACTTTAACGTTCTAGACCCACACAAGTGCCCCTGATCCACAGATACTTCTAGTTGTGGGAACATAATCTATGCATTAAGGGTTGGTACTGAGCTAGACATTTTCTGTCACATTGAATCCTTAGAATGTTGTATCAAACTGAGAGTATTTTTATTCCTATTTTAATGATAAAAGGATACAAAAACAGGAAACCCGATTCTGTTGGAATCCAAAAACTGCTTTGCCCATTGGAGCAGACTTCAAATTTTGGTTTGGTTTTGATTTGCTTTAAAAGTAAACCTGATGACCCTTTGTATCCACTTACATCCAGGGAAAAGTTGGGCGAGAGCCAATATTGTGTCTCCACAGCAGAAAGCCCATGGGTATACGTCTAGATGATTCTTTCATCAACAGCCTCAATGTCATTAAAGTGATCAGTAGGTTATTGGACACTAGTAAGTACACAGAATAAAAGGTCAAGATCTTCCCTATCTGTGGGTGATGCTTCATGTGATGTGACTTTAAGCAAATCAAGTCACCTTTCTGGGTACTGATACACCATATGCATAGTAAGATACTTCCAAAGTGCTAGGAGTGTTAGTATTTGTTGAGAATGCACAGCATTTCGATCATTTTCAGAAGATGTGAAACCTGCGTCTTTTACACAAGTTTCCCAGTTTATAATACTACTGAATCTAAAAGGTTCTAATTGTAGACATCAGAGAGAGGTACTAACTGCTGAACAAGTGTCCTACCCTGACAAATCAGAATGTTAGAACAATTATCACCTATGTGAAAGCAAAGTCTCTAAAGGACAGGATGCTAGTTTCCTTTTTCTGTTTTGTGATGTGCAGAGAAAAAGCATACAGGGTCGTAATGTCTCTGAGCTTTAGTCTTCTAGTCTGTAAAATGAAGCTCTGAAAGATACGGTGTGAGGATTTCCCTGGCTTTGGGACCTTGCAGAACAGAATAGGTTACTACATTGTCTAAGCTTGCAAAATCAGTCTCTGTGACTACTGAGAGAGAAGCTGTGATAGGAGCTGTGGCCTTTAGTGACCTGTGGGCCCCTGGAGCCTCTATCTTAATCATAGGTGCCTACAAACTGAGCGTGGTAGTCCTGCCCTGCTCTGTACATACCTGCACACACACACATATAAACTTACAGGGTTAGGTATGAATTAGAAGCTTATAAAACATGTTTACTCATTTGGTGTAACCCAAGGCGGGTATTAAACAGTAGGAAAAACTGACCAGCTAAATTTTCCAAGCTTAGAAAACCGTTTTATAGCTTTCATTGTGGATTGGAGAGAGAACTTGGTTCCTTTTTTCTATTTAAAGGAAAATTTTAATATAAATGGATGGCAAGGGAGTCATTTTAATAGAGAATGAAAGCAATCTGTATGTGACTGGGAGGGATAGAAGAGGAGAGTTGGACAGAGATGGTGGTTGCCTAGGAACTCTCTGGCCTTTACTTCTGCAATTATTTGCCACTGAGAGGGGTGAGATCAGAGGTCACTAAAGTTACCCTGGTTGAATAAAAAGGACATCTGTCTCCTGTGAGGTCCTTCCTTCCTTCCATCCTTTGTTTTTTTCTTTTAATTTTTATTTTTATTAGTACAAGTTTGTAGTACACAGTCATTATAGTCATCGTGAAGAGTGGGTATGTAACACATTAATTCCTTTCACTTCCCTTCTCCCTCTCTCCCATCTTGACTCTTACTCCCCTTTCCATTTACAAAATGTTTATCTCCATGTTTCGTATTGTCTATCGTTTATTTTGCTGTATCTGTACTTTGTCTCTTTTTATCTCCATCTCTCTCTCTCTCCCTCCCTCTCTCTTTCTGTCTCTCTGTCTCTGTTTGTCAGTCTGTCTCTCTCTTTCTCTCTCCTTCTCTCTCTGACACACACCAACACACACACACACACACACACAGATTTGGAAGTGTGTCTCTCTTTGCCACCTTCCAGGTCCCACCTCTTTCCTCAATGATTCACCTCAGCCCCGTTAAATGGTGTTGTTTGCATGACCAGAAAACCTGACTCATCTTTGCCCAGGCCTCCTCTCCACCCTTCTGGAGGCTGGATGCCTCCAGGGACAGACTGGGTATGGAGGTGAGCACCGGTGTGAGTATGCATGATCTGTGTGCAAAGACAACCAAGTTAGGAGAGTAGCTCGAGATCTCACTCACTTCCCCTGGTTTTTTTGACATGATTCCCAAAGTTGACCTTTGGAGAGTGTTGGTCAGATTTGTGTCTCAAACTCAGGTTCTTCTCCACTTTAGGGAAGAAGAAGAAAAACAGAGACTGATTCAGGTACCGAAGATATCCTAGATATCTACTAAATACAGTTTTCGAGGGTTATAGTTAGAAAAGAGAAGGACACTTTGGGCATTTAGCAGTTTTTATTTTCTGGGCACACAGTTTGTGTTGCTGTGGTTTGTGAGGGAGCAAGAAGTGCTAGTTCCATGAGATTAACTCACTTTCTCTCATTTGTTGATGTTTTTTCTTTCTGCTTACTCCATATTGAATGTGTCATGAACTGGTATTTTTCATAACAGTAATAACAATAAAGCTGCCATTCATCTAGTGTTTATCATGTGTAAGACAGTATGCTAAATGCTTTGCATACACTGCCTAAATTGATTTTTTTATTTTAGAAAGAAAAAAGAATAAAAATGATGATATGGAATTTTAAAACAAGATAATAGAAGATTAACAATGGTTAATGTATTGTGTAGTGTTATCTTCAAAAGTAGCTGCTCATGGCTGAGTAATACTCCATTCCATAAAAATACCACATCTTTTTTATCCATTCTGTGGTTGATGGGCATTTGGGTTGCTTCCAAGATTTAGCTATTACAAATTGTGCTGCTATAAACATGGGTGCACATATATTGCTGTAGCATGTTGTTTTCAGCTTTTCGGGGAAAACATCCAGAAGGGGAATAGCTGGATTGAATGGAACTTCCAATTCTAGTTTTATGAGGACTCTCCACACTGATTTTCACAGTGACTGTACCAGTCTACACTCCCACCAACAGTGGAGAAGTGTTCCTTTTTCCCCACAGCCCCATCAATATTTGTTGTCAGTTGATTTCTTGATAGCAGCCATTCTTTCTGAAGTGAGAGGGAATCTCAATGTTGTTTTAATTTGCATTTCTTAAATGGCCAGTGATGTTGAACAGGCTTTTATTAGTAAGTGAAGGCAACTTGAGACCATATTCATAAGTGAAATAAATCAAACACACATTTATAAATATCGTATTGTCTCCTTAGTGAAAAAAAAAACACTGAAAGGATAATAAGATCCAAAATGTACAATAGGTACTGTGATAATGAAAGGAAAAGGGAGTGCTCAAAAGGAAAGAACAACTGGGACATGGGAAAGGAGAAAAGAAAGAAGAGAAAAGATTATATGTATATACATATACATATATTTATATATAGTATGTATGTACATATATACAAGATAAATAGCTATACTATTAATTTCTGTTAGTTCATCCAAAAGAACAGTTTGTGATTTCACTGTTTGATTGTTTTATCATTTTTAATTTTTTGTACCTAAATCTTGTAACCTGAACTTCTTCTAAATTAACAATATGCAATATATTAATTAGTGTTAATTTTCTAGTATGATTTTTGAAATTATGTATCATTTCTATCCTTTTTTCTGTTTTGCTTTCTTTAAAATAAAAAAAAGAAACTATTAAAGCTCAAAAAATAGTTGCTCAGATTATAAGATATGGGCATGAAAAATTGATCAAACAATGTAAGCACAAACCATTCTTTTTTTAAATATAATTCCATTGGTTTTGTTGGGGTAAGAACTTTCAGATCCATTTTGGAGTTGTGGAAAATGGGGTTTAACAAGATTAAGTCACACTTGGAGTCTAAGAGTTGCTTAGGATTCAAACCCAAACTGAGCACAATGCTGCCTTTTTCTGCTACTTTTCCCTGGCCAAAGGGGTTTGATATTAGTGTCTCAGTGAATTCGTCTAACTCAGTAAACGTGTGGAGGGCTCCATAAGGGCGGGTTCCTGGTTAGCACTGCAGGGTAGTGGCTGGAAAGCTGTGTTAGTCATGGGTCAGCTCAGTCTGGATGAGGAGAGGTGAGCACTCATACAGCTAATAAAGCTCAGGATCACAAAACTGGAAATGCATGATCTTGTTCCAGTAACTCTTCAGGTAGACGCATTCCTTTCCTAACTTCAGTTTTCCATTTGTGAAATGAGAATTTTCACTTCCATCTTGTCTTGCCTGGCTCAGCCTGCACTTGTGAAGCTTCAATATGGTGAGGCAGCAGGGGCATCCTTGGTAAATAGTAAGGGGTTGTGCAAAAGGAGAGGACTGCAGAAAGACAAAGGCATTCCTCATTGTAAAGGGAAAGGTGAGTCAAGGGGTTAATAGGTAGTCAGTGTGGGTAGTTGCCTTGATGCAGGAGAGGGCTTGGATGGCCAGAAATTGTAGGGCTCAGCAGAAAACAAGAAGCAATAATATTAATTGGGGAAATTTCCTGGTGTGTGACAGTCTGGCAGCCAGACAGAGACCAGAGTTGCCAAAATTGAAGAAGCAATTTGATAGAGAAAGACAGAGGAAAATAAAAAGGAGGTAGAATATTGGGCTTAGGTGCAAGATTGAATCAGGTAAGGGTTATGGAGAGAGACTGGTGAACACTCTTTGTGTCATGATCATTATCTTTGATGGAGGGGAATGAATTGACTTGTACGGACTCTCATAGGGAGTCAGGGGCACAGGCCAATTCTCCAAGTCCCTGTTTGGTATCTTTTCATGTAAGATCTAGTGACTTCATGAGATTTCTGTTCCAACACAACTCAAAGGTAGATGTGAAAGGTAGATCTAGCATCCCTATTCTCCCACTGTTTAGGCTTTCTTGCAGCTGAGGGGCGGGAAGTCTTGTGTGTTCATCGACTTCTTCAATCTGAATACGGTCAGGCACTGGGACTCATATGGTGAATAAGACAGTCCAGAAACTTTTTTATAAATCTTCCCAGTCCATAGAGGAAGGTGAAGCAAGATAAATAGGTCATTAAGGTCAATGGTCAGTGAGTTCAGGATTACAATGTGGGGAGGTACAGGGAACTTGGAAACCCAGGCTGGGGACTGGGGAGTTAAATCGTGCTAGGTGGAGGCAGTGAGTGGGAAGGAGGAGCTTTTTGAATAATAATGAGAATGAAGAAAAACTTAAAGGATGAGCAAGGATTTTCTCAAAATGTTTACAAAGTCTTGACTGAGTCATTAGTTACCTTCCCAACCTCAGCCCTCCCTCAATTTATTCAGTGGATCCTTAATGAATAGTTACGGTCTTCCCCAAATACTACTTGACATTAAGAAGATCCTGAATAAAATGAACAAGACTTCTGAGCTCACGGAGTTAATGTTTTGGTAATGAAGAGAAAAGAAGGAGGTAAATAAACTGGCAAACACAGTAACTGCAAGTTGTCACTAGGTATGGAAGAAAATCAAGAGTTTCATAATGAGGTATAATTAAGAGCAGGCAGTGTGGGTTTCCATCAGATGGGGTGGTGCAGAGAATTTGAAAGAGCTGGAACTGTGACTGAGCTGGAGAGAGACAGAGAGAGAAAGAGGGAGAGAGAGAGAGAGAGAGAGAGAGAGAGAGAGAGAGAGAGAGAGAGAGAGAGAGAGAGAAAGCCAGCTCTTCAGAGAGCTGGGAGGAAAAATGTTCTGGAAGCTCCAGTCTTAGGAAGTTATCCCTGAAGTTTTCTAAATTACAGCACCCTAATTCCCCAACTCTTCTCTATGTGAACTGAGTTAACTTGTTGGCACTGAAATCCCTGTGTCATAAATGGTTACATTTCCACATTGATAAAGGACCTTTGCTGTCACACTGTGTACCCTGTGTGTCCTGAGGTGAACATTGACATATCTTGGTACCTCCAAAGGACATCTCCTCTTCTTCCAATTCTGGAGTACTCACTCCTCTGATATTTTTATCATCATGTTTGCACTGTGTGGATTTCTCTGATGAACAGTACCTTATATACATATTATGCTTTGCAGATCATAAAAAGTGCTTTTATAGACCTAATTACTCTTCAGGAGTCTTTTGCAAAGTAGATACTGACATTCTCATTTCAGAACCAATGAGACTAAGGCCACAGGTGAAAAAACCCACAATCTTTGGAATCATATCAACCTAGGTTCAAATACTAGCTTCACTATGTAGTAGCTGTGCAATGGGCAACTTGCCCCAACTCACTGAGCCCCTATGTTGTTCTTCACAAAATGAGAATGATAATTCCATCCCTGCCAACACAACCCTGCTTGTGCTGTTTTCATCACATTTGTGGACAGAAGAGCTTTGAGGGCCACCATCAGCAATCTCGTGGTTTTTGCCTTATTGCAGAGGGAGGTGCTGAATGAAGTGTTCGGCCCAGAGAAGGCTGGAAGTGTTAGAGGGACTGAGAATCTGACGAGAAGCACATTGTGTGCTGTTGGTTCTTTTCACTTCACAATGTGTAACATTTGGGAATGCGATTTTAAAAAGGAAAGAAAACCTTCTGTGAATGAGTACTTCG
>RJWT010002840.1:0-39380 GCA_004365215.1 Cuniculus paca
TAAGGCTTTCTGAAGGTTGTTGCTCTCTTAGCAAACTACAAAGTAGAAGCTTACCTTAATTGTCATTCTACTCCATTCTTGTGTCTTGTATCTTTCTAGACATTGCTCTGCCTATTTCTCTGACTGGAGTATTAGAACAGGCAGAGGATGGAACAGATATTGGTATGAGTTTATTAAATGGTTCTTTTTATCTTTTTTGTTTTCTTGGGCTTGGATACTTTCTGGGCTTCCTTGAGTTGGAGGATACGTGTGACCAAGATTTACCAATGAAATGGAGGCAGAAGAGAGGTCCTTAATTACCATGCCTTTTTTAGGCACATGACAATCAGCTATTTCTCAGTAGTTGTAGGCTACTAAGAAATACAGAACAAAAACTTATTGCAGTACAATCAAAATTCAAAGGAACAAAATTAAAGGAACAAAGCCTGAGTTGGAGCTCTTTAAAAGGTAGTGTTTAACATGTGTTTATTATGGCATGTATTGGGCATCGACGGTGGTATTCTGCATAGTGCTCCTCTCAGAGGTGTCTACACTGGAATCCCCAGAACGTATGAATGTGTTGTCTTACATAGCAAAAACACTTTTCAAAGGTGATTAACTTAAAATTTTGAGATTACCCTAGATACTTAGATAGGCTCAATGTAGCCACCAGAGTCCTTATAACAGGGAGACAGGGATATGTGACTAAGATGAATATTGGCATGGTATAATTTAAGATTTGATCAGTTGTTCATCACTGACTTTAGACATGGAAGAAGGGATTATTGTAGAAGCTGGAAAAGGTAAGGAAAGGAATTTTCTCCCTAGAGACTCAAAAACTTGATGTTATCCCAGTGAAACTGTAACATGTAACTGCAAGAACTATAAGATAGTAAACTCACATTGTTTTAAGCCACTAAATTTGTGGTAAGATGCTATAGCTGCAGTAAAATAGCAAAATATAGTCCTTTTGATTTTTTCCCCCAGAACTCTTTTATATTCTCCTTTATATTGCTGTCTAAGTCAACTGGGGTAAAAATGAGATGCCCTGTGAATAATACTAACAGATAATTTCTACTGAGTGATAATCATGGGCCTTCAGCTATACTTACTATTGTCCAGTGGTTATATTATTTATTATTTAAAAATCCATGAGATAGGTCTTATTATATATTTCCCTTCTCTGGATAATAAAATTCTTAGAGAAATTAAGTATACTGTCTAAATTTTTATAACTTAAAACTCATACAAACACATGGTTCATCATAGCACATCTTACACTATTTTAACAAATACTCTTGTTAAAACCTGATTTAGAAAACGTTTAGCATCAATAAAATAGTAAATTGCATTTAAAAACACTGCATTTATAATACATATTCATACTTTCTTAGGCAAAATGGGTACTTTTTATGTGTAGTTATGACTTAAAAATGGGCCAAGAAATCAGGTCAAATTCATAGAGACCTTTATATCTAGCATCATGGCTGCACTATATTAAATAAGCACAATAACAAAATAAAGCAACTTAATATGAGTTTCCCTCATGGTATTATAATAGCTTGTAATGGACTGAAATTATATAGAGTACTTACATTTTTGCATACAACTTGTTAGATCATTTTCAATAATCTTATTTTGTTCAAGAAACTGCTCAGACTTACCCAGCTTGAAAATCACTTAGATGATTGAGCTATTGTAGGGGACCACAGAGAATTTTAACTTTCTAAAATAGAGATGTCTGCTCATAAGTCCAGAAGAAGGTGGAACGCCAGGTCTTTTCTCTAATATTACCCACTCTGCTCATTTCACACAGGGTCATCCAAATATTCAAGGGGACAGTCCTGACTCATTATGTGTGTGTCTTTGGATTATTAAATTCCATGAGTCTAGACTGCCCTGTGTGTCCACCAGAGTTATTGAAGACTGAACCAGCTTTGTTCATATGTGTGAATGTACTTAGAGAATAAATTTCTATCAAAATAAACAAGGATTTTTCTGTGACTTTAATCATAATACAAAACACGAGTATTTAGCTACTAAAATATGAATCATTTGAAATAGCAATGTGAAATGCTTAAGAAAAAAGAAACTGACATGAAAGCTGGTTTCATAACATTTCGGTTTAAGAAGGCGGTTTACTCTGCTGGACTGACAGCCTGGGTGGGAGAAGCAAAATACAGTTGCTTAAGCTCTCCTGAGGCCTTTATTTATATCCGGCTCACCTTTGTGGTATGCTGGATTTCTTGGTTATATCCAGGTTTTGAGAGAAGGAAAAACCTGGATGATTACATCTCATTTAACACCCTGGCTATCTTCTCCCAATATCAGTATGTATTAAAATTATTTCATACACTCCTTCCAGTAACTCCTGGACCCGAGTCAGATACTTCCTCTTAGCCACTCTGAGCCAGTTTCCAGCATCTGCTCAGGGTAAGACAATGGCAGAACCTGAAGGTTCTGGAGGAAGATGGGAACGCTGAAATAGGGCTTGGAGTTCTTCCGCCATACCTGGACCCTGACATAAGACAAACACTGAGTGAAGGTCTACTGAATGTCAAATGAAGACAGAGGCCATTACCTGAGGTAAGTGCACAAAACCAAAACAAGGGACAAAGTTGTCACCGCAAGTAGGAGGAAAACAGAGAAGAAGAGAAAGGAGAAATTACTACAGAAACTGCCCCATCCTTAGGGTAGTTATCACTCTCATATAGTGAATTAACAAGTAAAAACTATTATATTCAAATGTTGAATATAATTTAAAAGCCTATGATACAATAAAGATGGAGATTTACTAGAAATTGGAATCTTTATTCCAAACTTAATTAGATTAAGCCAGGTTGCCAGTCTAAATTCTGGCTCTATCACTTATCAATTGTGTCACTTTAGTCATATTCCTTATCTTCTCTGTTTCAGCTTCCTCATTTGTATAATGGGGATAATAGTAGTTCTACCCTGAAGATGCTGTGAATATTAAATGAGTTAATATATGTGAAAGCTTATAATAGTGTCTGGAATTTATTACTTAATGTAGGAGGCTGATAATGGCTCTCTAATGTATGTCTAAATCTAATCCCCGTGTAATAATTTGTGTGTCAGTGCGGCTGGGCCACAGTGCCCAGACATTTGGTCGAAACTTACTCTTTGTGTTTCTGTAAAAGCGTTTTCTTGGATGAAGTTAATATTTAAATAGGCAGATTTTGAGTACAGCGGAATAACCCCCATAATGTGAGGGTGCATCTCCAATCTACTGGAGTTCTTAATGGAACAAACGATGACCACCTGCTGAGCATAAGGAATTCAGCAGCCAACTAAATTTGGACTTGGACTGCAGCTCTTCTCAAGATTTCCAGCCTGCTGGTGTCCCCTATCAGATTTTGGATTCTGTAAGCCTCTGCTGGCATAAACCAATTCTTCACTTATTTACCTTAAAACCTCAAGCAGTATAACAGAGTACAGAACTTGGAAGAAATCAGTAATTGTTTGGAGCATCCCTGTCTGTGTTTATCTAATAATATTTTATACACTGCTCCATAGGCCCTCACTCATAGAGTTATCCTAAACATTAATTTTCATTATACATCCAAACAGATAATTCTCTTTCCATTAACTCCACGGAGATTAGTACCTCAACTTTACCTTGCTCCTCCCTGGAATGGGGAGTATAACTCAATTCTGAGCCAAAAAAAACCTCTTTTTTTGACCCCTTGAGTTCCCTAGAAAGTAGGTTGAGACCACCAAGATACCGAGAGTGAGCACCACCAGCTTTTTCATTTTAAGGGCCAAAGGAGAAGCTACCCAGCCCCAACTGAATTTTAGGGTTTAGGTCCAAAGTTTCCAGAAAACGCTGGGATTTATTTTTTATACTGATTCTGGTAATGGCTTAAGATAGTCTGGTATGTAATTCTGAAGGAGTTGCTTCAGCCTAGCATCATTCCAATCTCTAGGGCAATATATAAAAATGAGGACCCAGCTGGACGCGACTTTTTTTGATAAAACCATCGAGGGCATTTGCTGCATTTGTTTTACTTCTGTTCACTAAATACTATAGAATGAGATATCTTAACCTCTAATCATCTGTACAGCCCTTCACTATGTCTCTGTACCTCCTGGATTGTTATTTTTTAAATAAGCTCACTACTTTTATAATAGTTTGCTCTAAACAGTTCATAAATTCATGATTTTAATGTGATACAACAGTCCTGTTTCTCAAACTTTCACATGCATATGGATACCATTGAAAATTATCCTGAAAATTTTTAATATTCAACCTACCATTATGGATTACATGAGTACTACAGAACACAAACTTTACCAATGTGGATATATACTGGGGAATCACTGGGGAATATTAGTACTTCCTGAACTGGGGATGTGTGGCAGAAGGGATTGGAAAGTTGTTTCTACTTACTACTAATGATATTAGCAACTGGTGAAGATGATACATCAGACTCCATTCATCTGCCCCAAGCTTTTTTAATCCCAACAGCCCAGAGGAAAAGAGCACTTTTCCTATCCTTTGGAGTGCAGGAGGACTGAATTATTTCCTTCTTGGGTTACAGAAGACAAAAGGACAAGATAGCTTTGAAACAGTAATGACTACAAGTTCAACTAACCAAAAACATCTGTAGACACTCAGGTTGAGGGTCCAAGGCATGGAGCCCTCTTGGCTCAGTCACAGTGGCATGTGGTAGGCAAGCAGGGTAGAAATAAGCTGTTCAAGAAATCTGAAAATGTCATTAGGATCTGCTTCATTGTCTTGCCTCATTTTATTCTTGCACTTGGTAATTGAGGATTTAGGGGTCAGTCAGAGGTGTGCAAGTGGACTTATCCCCATGCAGTGAGTGGAGACCTGGAGATTTCTGCCACATTTGAGCTATGGATGAGGTCCTGCTAGAAGAGTCTAGAAAGGAAACTCACTTAGCTGTGGAGTCTCTAGGTAGGCACAACACTTTTGTCCAGTTTCTTTAAAAAGCTTCTTATGTATGACCTAATCACATTTCAGGTTCTTCTTAGCTGCTGTTTATTCTCTTATCAAGTGGCAAAACCCTGCCCAGCCTTCCCTCTTGGTGATTCATCCTTGTGCTGGTTTCACTGCTATTGTACTATTTGTCTCCCCTGGACTGAGTCTTCTTGGTGAAGTGGCAGAAAGGGGGATGCCTACTTGTTCCACTTGGGACTCAGAAGCATCTTCTGGCAAAAGGAGCTGAGTTCTATTCACCCTAGTCTTTGGAAATTATAATCACTCTCAGATAACTCTTGTCTCTGTCTTTCTGCTTACCCATTGGTGCCTCAATGCACCTTACCTGTCCTAGAAACCATCTCCTAAGAAAGTACCCCTTTAGTGCTACTTTCTCTGGACAAACTTTATTGCCTTTAAATCATCACTTGTGGAAATATTTTTTAAAATGTTAATAACTTGGTTCATTTAAATGAAAAAGGTCAATGTTAGTAAGTGCCATTTTCCCTATGTTCCATCTAGTCTGTAACACGAAGTTCTACACATGCAAGTCACACTCTGTGGTACTCAAACAAGGAATAAATGGGGTTATGCTGAAATAATTATGAGAAAATGCAAAAATGATTTGAAAATTGGCCCTGAACTTTCTCTTCCAGTCTATTTTTCTTGTTTAATAAAGCATCTAAAGCAAGGAATTAAAAAATAATGATATGATAATGTCAGTTTACATCTAATGGATCAACAACGGCCATAAATCTAAATTTAATTTTATATTTAATAAAACCCTCCACATTCCCTGCATTAGAGTCCAGGAAACTGATTTGCTCCATCCAAATTGCTTTTCCTGCACATTAAGCTGAATACTGTATCTAATCATCTGCTTTGGTGCCTTCCAGATATAGCTAACTTCAAAACTGCCTCCAAATCATCCTAGTTGATAAATCTTATTATTCTTTTCATATGATTTTTGTTGATGCTGCTTTTTTTTTGCTTTATTCTTAATTATCTTTGCTGCCTTGGAATTTATAAGTTAGGTCACCTAAAAGGTAACAGTCACTGTTTGATTTAGCTCTGCTCTCCCATCACTGACAGAGAATGCTCTAGCTTCAGAGAGCTGCCACAGTTAGATTTCTGTACTTTTCTTGTTTAATTGTTTTTTAAACTATTAAAAGCAAAAAGCTATGCTCTGAGTCTCTCCCAGTATGAGGGATGAGCCCTGCATTAAAGATGGTGAGATGTGGAGGAGCAGAGAATGTAGCCACAGATGTAGCAGAGCTTCCAACTGAGTTTCTATTGAAGGTTTTGGAATAAGTACTGGGCTGGAGTTCTGACTGCATGGGTCTAATGCCAACATCCTCTTTCCTTCTCTATGGAACTGGGAAGAGGGAGTGGTTACACTTAAAAGGTTCTTAAATATTTAATTCAAGTCTGGCTCTTCCCCACACCATGACTTAATTCCAATGCCTTGAGTTGCTGTTTTTTCTTTCGCATTTTCTCCAGTATTAAGTGCCATTGTTTCTCCTGGATCCTTCAAATTTGCAGAGTATGTCTAATCATCATGTTCCATTAAGCTCCCTTCCACCCAGCCTTCCCACTGCCAGCACTCAAATGATCTGTCTTCCTGTCTTTTACTACCCCTGCTGTGCAAACCCCTGAAGGCACAGTGATTTGGATATCCTCAGCATTGTGTGAAATACAACAGGTTCTCAGTAAACACGCGCTGAATAAAGAATGAGTTTGTAAAATTAGGGAGTCAGACTAGGTGACTTCTAAAGCTCTTTTTGACCTATTCATTGAATTTTAACAACTCTTTGTTGTTTTAGGCAAGCTAAACTATACATATTAGATGGTCTCTCAGGAGTAAAAGGTCTGAATTTAGGTAGCAAATAATATATTGTTGTTTAGTTTAGCTTGTATCATGCTGGTATCTTTGCTGCTTCTAAAGTTAATTTGATCTACAGAAAGAAGACAGAATCAGAGAGCTTTGTGCTTAAACTCAGATTCCACTAGATTTTAACAGATGTGTGAGCTTGAGAAACTCAATCTCTTCAGCAACGTTCAAATCAGAATACCCTCCCAGCCGCCCCTGCCCCCCCAAAAAGTTGAAAGGACAACTCAGAATAACAATTCTTAGAGTCCAAGAATATTATAGAAATCAGTACTCTAATGGATATAATGAGCTGAGCACAGTCTTAAACAATAATTCACTGAGTGAATGAAGCAAGTAAACTCCCACTATCTACTTTATGCTTAAAAAATGATGATGCTTGTATATAATTACCTGCCTGCAATTGTAGCACTCTCGGAGACTAAAGCAGGAGGAATATAAGTTTAAGCCCATCCTGGACAACTTAAAGACTTAGCAAGACCCTGTGTGAAAGTAAAATTCAAGGCTGGGGATGTAGCTCAGTGCAAAGGCTATGAGTTCAATTCCCAGTGTCTCAGTACAGCACACACACACACACACACACACGCACGCACACACCCCCAACGACAACCATAACAACAACAAAAAAGAAACTAACCAAGTAATGACAACAACAGCAACAATAATAATAATAAAAAAGCCCATAGCATATTGACCTGGTCTTGCTCCAGAAATATCTAGAGGTACTCAGTTCAACTAACAGAATCAGACTCATAATTAATGACTTGAGACCACACTGCACCCAATTTCTATTGAAAGCTACTTAAAACCACTGATCTTTACCCCTGTTCTGTGTAATGAGATAATGTAGAAATCCATTTGCTCTTATCTAGTGTGAGAATATGTACAGTGAAGTTCACGTACCTCATATTTTAGCACTTTACTGTATTGAGCCCTTAATTGGCTTGCCTTACATCATCAACTATTGTAGTATTTTCCTGGGATTTACTTGGAAGAAGATCAGTCAGATCTTTGTTCCTAGCTGGGCCTGCTGTACAGTTCTCTGGGGATATGGCATGCATATGGGGCTCCAGTACAACTCAGGCTTCATGGGAACAGAAGGTGAATCTGCATTGGAGAACAGAGTAGGGAGTGCAAGAAGAGTTGTTCATGCATTTCTTATAAAATCTGTTTAGGTTATTTGGCTTGTTAAACATGTAACAAACATATTTTTAAAAAGAATCAGATGAGCACGTGATGTCCTAGGCCCAAATTATGGAAACAGCTAGTCCAGGAAGTATTTTACATAGCTCAGGTTTCTTTTTTTATTTCTATAACCAATTTCTTTGTGATTAACATTGTTACTTTAAGTATAATGATTTTGCAAAGAGAAGGGATTTATTTTTTCTATTGATTTGCTTTAGGTAGGTTAAACAATAAGTTAAATGAACTCTTCTGATAAAAATTTTAAATGTACTGTGCATTTACTTCGTGTTAAGGAAGAAAAATTGGCCAGTTGGGAGTCATGCCTCACTCACTACACAGCTGTGTTACCTAGAGCAAGTCATTTGACCTCTCTGACTTCAAATTCTTCCCTATTTAATTGTGTCATAGACCAGATCAGCAGGGTTCAAATTACACTTTTTTTAAATGAAAATACCAACAGATTGAGACCCCACTCCCCCAACCCCCATAAACACACACATTTACAATCAGAACAGCTCCACACCTATTCGTTTAAACAGAAAAAAAAGCTGGGAAATGTAATAACTACAAGAATATGCTTTAGATTCAAATTAACAGTTTGAATGTCAGTTTCACCGCTCTAGCTGTGGAAACCTATATAAGCCTGTTTACGCATCTGCAAGCATACTGTGATTATTAACAATGTATTAGTGATGACGATTAATTTTATTAACCACAGTTACAGGGAAGAGGGGTTAATAGGAGTAATGCAAAGTGCATGCTGTAGTATCTGACACATGGTGTCTACTTAATAATGTTATTATATTTGCAGAAAAGATTCTGAAACCTGGAAATGGTTTGAAAATCAGTGCAGTAATCTTTAAGATGTCTTCTGATTTTAAAATTCCTTTGTCTGTAAAGTAATTCTTGTGACACAATAGAAAGGAGCCACTGATTAATGGGATTTCACTGACTGGCTTCAAATGAAGCTTGCTTTCCAAGCAGGCTCTGTGGTAAATTTTATTCGTGAATATACCTATCACCCCATCCATCTGCCTATCAATTATCAAGCTTATTAAGGTAGAATTTTCATGTAGTAATAGTGACTGCTTTTGGCTTTATGACTTCTGAAAAGTGCATACAACCACATGGCCACCATCACAATCGAGATACAGTTCCATGATTCCAAACATTGCTCTTCTGTCCCTTCACTGTCAAACACCTCATTCTGCTTTAGTCGCTGGGAACCACTGGTTTCCTATCCTGATGGTTTTCCTTCTCTAGAAAGTCATGCAAATGGAATACCCAACAGACAGGCTTTTAAGTGTGCCTTCTCAACCTTTTTTCCTTTCAGAGTCATTCATGTTATGTACATATCGTAATTCAGTTCTTTGCATTACTAAATATTATTGTGTTGTGTGACTATACCCTGGTTTATTCACTAGTTGATAAATTATGAAAAAAAGTTGCAATAAACATTTAAGTGGGTATATATTTGAGCATCTAGAAGTGGTTACTTGGGTGCTCCATGTTAATCTTTTAAAGCCAAATGATTAACAAATTTATTTCTTTTTCCTTGATGTCATGTAACATACCATATTCAAATTTCCTAGAGATTATGATATAGATTTCTGTGACGGACTGTTATTCTGCCTACTACAGTCCACAACCTCACAAGCACATAATACTGTTGATCAAAAAATTTTAAATCATTCAGATGGTTGTACAGTGTAGCTCATTAGGTTTTGATTTGCATTTCCCTAGTGACTAACAATGTTGAGCATCTTTTCATCTATATTTCTTTGCTGTCATATCTTTTTTGGTATTTGAAATGTTTGTTCAAATGTATTACACATTTTTAAAACTGGGTTGTTTTTCTTATAGTGTTTGAGAGGTCTTTATATATTCTGTATGCTTTATATATTTTGCAGTCCTTTATCAGATATGTATTTTGGTAAGATTTTCTGCAAGTCTATGGCTTTTCTTTTCATTTTTAAGTGTTTTGAAGAAAATATTTGAATTTTGATAAAGTAGTTTAATATTTTTTATGATTTACGATTTTTATGCCCTGAGAACTCTGCCTAACCCAGTTATAAAGATTTTCCTCTTGTTTTCTTCTAGATATTTCCAAGTTTTAGATTTACATTTGGGTTTATTATTCCTTTTGCATTAATTATTTTATATGTACACAGATGTTAAATTATTCTGGTATTTATTTTGTTAGAAACAATTCATTTACTTTTTGCTTTTACATTATTTCTTTTATTTTTGAAAATTCTTAAAATAAAACTTTGCAGTTGTACTGGGTCTTTGTTACTTCAGAACTTTCCTCCCATTTTTGATTTTTCATTACCTGTGTGGTAATAATAATATGCTCTTGATAAAATTGAAATATTTATTCATTGCAAGTCAGGTTAGACATTATAGCCAGAAGATCAATATGCTTCCTCAGATTCATGATGAATAATTGATTTCTCACTGCTGTTCTACTGTCCCCAAAATTTGATTATGTATTCAGCTAATAATGGAAACTGATTAGCAGAATTCCAGTTCATGCTTGTTCGCACCTGCAAATAATTTCTTTCTTTTTAAGGACTGTTTCATTTGGCCTGCCTGATGTAATTTTCCTCAGGAACACAATATTGATGGCCATCACTCAACCACACCTACATAGTATGATGAGCTCTCAATCAACCCTCTCACCTGGTCCTATGACCATATTATATGATCCTGGTAACTTCATTGACATAGATGTTGTGGAATTCTATATCATTTGTGAAAAAATGGCTTTGAGTGACTGTGGGAATTTACTTAATGTAAGATTAAAAGTATGGGAGGCTGGGTATTCTTGAAATCACATGTGTATATAACATATTTTTAACACTTATTGTTAATGAATGTTTAATTTAAGAAACTTATTTATGTGAGGTGCATAGAGGAAAAGAGACCTCACATGCCTACTGATTTGGAATTCAGTGCAAATAGTCTTTTACTCAAGGGACCAAAAATGATTGCCTTAAACTGAAAAATTATTGGCTTATCCAGATCACAGACTGTTCTTTTAGTTTGAATATGAGATTCCAAAGTTTTTGAATCAGCTTATGGACAGCAGGATGAGAGAGGATAAAGAACATCATGACCACAAAATAGGAAAGATTACAGAAATTGTGTTTTAATAGGGATAGGTATAAGCACTGATTTAGCTGATGGTGAGGTGAATGGCTGCACTTTCCATCCTGCATTACTGACTTAGTTTCAAGCCATCCATAGTCCTTTAGAGAACCAAGGAAGCAATGACCTAGAATTTGTGCTTTGAGATACTTTATTGGTTACCTGGCAGTAGGATCAGCTATTGAGCCACAGATCCAAAATTCCTGCTGTGAAAAGAAATAAGAAAATGACACACAAAAACTCTAAAAATGGCGAACTCTTTCAATTATCTGTCTCTAGGAGATTTATTGTAAACAGTTGCTAAACATGTTTGAACATGGAATGCTTATATTCTCAGCATGTCTAGTAATAGCCTATAGAACAGGGTTCTGTGGGACACCACTTTGGGAAATGTCCTAGAATGCTGAAGACTAGAAAGGGGATTAGAGGCCATTCTATTTATGTTATTGCCTCTCCCTATCTTAGTATCTTAGAATTTTCTTCCACTCCCATAACTTCTATAAATTTCATTTTTTCCATCTTGCTATTATTTTAAGGTTTGCAAGTGACTGGGGTAGATCAAATGCATTTCTTTTTTCTTTTGAAGAGAATAAAACCAAATGAAATAAAACAGAACAGAGTCAATCAAAACAAAACAATGAACGTGGTACAGGACTTCAAAACAAGATAAAAAGAAATCCATAATGGCTACCATAATGTCTCTTGTTATCTTCAAAATAATTGCCTATACCATCAGACATAATAAAATAAAACAAAATAGAACAGAATAAAACCAACCAAAACAAAGCAATGAAAGCAATACAGGACCTCAAAACAAGATAATAGGAGAACAACAGTGGCCACCATGATGCCTCTTGTTATCTTCAAAGTAGTTGCCTATACCATTAGACATGATACAATCTAACAAAACAAAATAGAATAAAATCAATCAAAAGAAAATAAGCAGAGCAATACAGAGTCTTGAAACAAGATAATAGGAAATCAATAACAGTTACCATAATATATTTTGTTATCCTTGAAATAGCCATCCATGCCATCAAGTATAATAAAATCAAGCAACAAAACATAATAAAATCAAACAGAGCAGAACAATGAAAACAATACAGGTTTCAAAATAGAATAATACATTAACAATGGCTACTGCCTTCCCTTTTTAGACATTTCTCCCCCTTTCACTTTCACAATGTCTTTTGTGCATTTTGAATACCACTCCTTTAGTTTTTTATACTAGTAAGATAACACGAAATTCACCCATGTGACTCTGAACCATTTCACCCATGAGCATGATCTCAAGTTGTATCCATTTACCTACAAGAGCCTCAAGGTTATCTTTCTTTATAGCTGAGTAACTTTCCATTGTATAAAAATGCCATCTCTTTCTTTTCCATTCTGCAGTTGATGGGCAAGCTACCCCTACTGTTTTTCTGGTTCCCTGTCACATAGAGCATTGTTTTGTCTCCTTTGACTTTTAGTCTATGAATTTCCTTTTGAGTTAAATGTGTTTCTTGAATAAAGCACATTCATGGATCCTGTCTCTGATCCATTCTGCCTGTGTTTCTTTTTATTGGTAAATTGAGGCCATCTACGTTAATGGTTATGGCCACTGGTTCGTCTCCACCATGCTATTTTCCCGCTGTTGGCTACCTACTTTCCCCTCCATTCAATTGTCTGCCCTGCTTGGTGACCCCCCTCTGCTGCTGTTGCTGGAACCATGGTCTTTTTTTTATCTCTCTCTAGAATATCCTTCAATATTCTTTGTAGGGTTGGTTTGGTGGTTATGAATTCCTTCAGTTATTCTTTGTCACGGAAGAATCTTGCTTCTCCATTAATTTTGAAAGAAAGTTTTGTAGGGTACACCAATCTGGGTTGGAAGTTGTTTTCTTTCAGGAATTGAAATACTTCACTTTAGCCTCTTCTTGCCTTGATGGTTTGTGTTGAGAAGTCTGCCATGATTCTGATGGGCTTTCCTTTATAGGTGATCTGTTTATTTTCTCTAAGAGCTTTTAATATTCTACTCTTGTGTTGAATTTCTGGAACCTTGATTATTATATGCCTGGCTATAGATTTATTTTGGTTATGGCTAGCTGGAGTTCTATATCCCTCAATTATCTGTATGTCAGGTCTTTTTCCCCATGCTTGGGAAGTTTTTGCTGTTACTTTTGTAAATAGACTTAATGTCATTTGTGTTGACCCCTGGTTTATCACTGACACCTATTATTCTTATGTTATTTTTCTTTGTGTTGTCTTGCAGCCATTGAATTGTTATTTCCTGGTTCCTTGTTATTTTTAAGAGATCTTGCCTTTTGCAATCACAAGCTGCAAACCTGTCTTCAAGGTCTGAAAGTCTATCTTCAGTTTCCTTCAAGCAATTTTGCCAGTTTTCAATGGAGTTTTGAATTTCCTGGCTATCTCTTTGAATCTGTTTCATGTATTCTAAATGCTTTTTTATATTGCTCATTCAAGGTTTCCTTCATTTTCCTGTGCTCCTCTATCTTTTCTCTATGTCTTCCTTAGATGTGATTAGCAATTCTTTTATTATGTTTTTCATTTCTTCTTTTATCTAAGATAGTATTTCTGTTGTAAATTCTTTCATAGCCTCATGAAGTTGTTTTTTTTACTTCAGTTGCCATCACTTCAGAAACTTCAGGTGTGCAACTCCCGATCTCTTCTGTGTTTACATCTCCTGGACTTGCTATGCATGGATTGGAGGCCAGAGACTGCCTTTTTTCTTTGTGTTGACATATTCCTGGGTTCTTCTGGACAAGTGTTTAGTAGGGTCCCAGGCACTTCCTGTGTTGGTTACAATTTCTCCGAAGTGTGACTCTTTGGTTCTCCTGGCCAGTGCTGACTACAGGTATCTGATGGTGGCCACTGGGTGCGCTGGTGTGGGCCTGGCTGCTGCTTTTCCCTGCCTGTGCTGGCTACCAGTGGCAAGAAGCCTCCCTAATGGTTGGAGTGCACATGGGGGTGGGGATGGCTGCTGCCTCCTGGACCTGAGCTGGTTACTGGTGGGAAACCTCCCTGATGGTGGCTGGAGTGCACACGGGGATCAAATGCATTTTATAGCATCCATAAAGCAATGTGTGAAAATGGTTCCTGGCCTCACCTTAAAAGAATATATTGATTAACTTTAATGTTGTGAAGTTTAACTACAACACTGTGCTTGTAAATCCTTAGTAAAATATATAAACACTGCCTCTGATTTCTGTGCGGTTGGTGGATGCCCTTTCCTATTTTGTGGTCCTGATCTTTTTTATCCTGCCTCATCCTGCTGTCCATAAGGAATAGAAATTATTTATACTTCAAAATGAACATAGTAAGATGTATTTGTGGCTCTACAGAAAGATGAGGAAAGTCTAGTATAAGAAACTGAATGACTCACTAAGATACAAAATCCCCAATAAATATAGGGAAAAGGTTCTGAAGTCCAATAATGCTTTTATTCTTTGATTTGATTGGTTTAAGTCTGTTTTCTACTATTTGATTGCAATATGTGAGAAGATATGAACAGCTTTGTTGAAGAAAACAAAGGACATTAAGGTAGCCATTGTTGATTTCTTATTGTCTGATTTGAAGGCGTGTAATGTTTTCACTCTTTTGTTTTATCTGGTTTTATATTATTTTGTTTTGTTTGAGTTTATTGTGTGTGAATGTGTGAATAACCATTTTGAAGAAAACAAGAGACACTAGGGTAGCCATTGTTAATCTCCTGTTGTTATGTTTTGAAGACCTGTATTGCTTGCAGCGTTCTGTTCTGAAATGCTTTGTTGTGTTTAACTCTGTTTTGTTTTGTTTTGTTTTATTCTCTTTAAAATAAAAAAATAAAAATATATATATAAAAAAAGAAAGATAAAGAAAGTGAGAAATGTCCTTGGATGAGGCCCTTCCTTTTCTGCTAGTCTTGGGACCAAACGATGCTCAAGATATATTTATTCTAGATTTGATAACATCAAGGGGATTCTGTGCAATGCATGGTCTTGGATGCTTTTTGCTTCCTTGGGAATTTCATATTCCATGATTTGGGGAAACAACATTCAGCAAAAGGATCTGTAATGGTCAGTCAAATCCTCATTAATACTTTCATTTTAAAGGAAGAAACCTTGAGTCTTAAAGAGGTAGCATAAGTTATTCAAGAGTTATAAACCTCACAAGTAGGACAGCAGGTGGGAAAGTAGATGATTCTATGAAATGGCGAGTACCAATGTTGCTTTCCTCAGATATGAGAACCACAGAATAGGAAAACCATAGGCAATACTCATTGCCAAGCAAAGGTTCTTAGATCATATCATGTCATAATTGGATACAATAGTGATATTTGACCCAAAGAGGTGCCTCATATATGGAAGATAGGAATACCTAAGAAGAGGCTAACCTGAAACAGAGGCTGAAGACCTGGCTATGAATTAAAGTCATGAGGGAAAGACATAATAAAAGGATACAGTGAGAGAGGGGTGGTCAAGAGTGATAGGAGATGTTGATGCTTAGGTCTCTTTCATTCTGCAAATCTGGGAGATCAGGGTAAAAAAAACACTGGTCTTATGGGAACAACACTGCTGAGAACTCCTTCTGTTTCTGGGGAGTAATCATGCAGATGAGGTTCACAAGACAGTTGCACAGAATCCCATGTTTTGACATACCCAGAAATTTGGTTTAATTCTGTCATCATCATCTTGAAATTCTTAAACATTTTTATATAAGGGTCATGCATTGTCATTTTGTTCTGGAGTCAGAAATTTATGCAGCTGGCCCCACATGTAGATTTCTGTCATGATCCAACACCATTTTAGGGTCAGAGGGTGGTACTGAAACATGCTGCTGGGGTCGAAGGTGGTACCAGTGTAATTGCTCAATAAGCAAGGGCCAGGGTAACAGAGGCAGACTAGCCCTCAAAGTTCAGTCTTCAGTACTACGTGGACACCATCTTATCTCAGGCTCCCAAAGGTTTTGTAGTATTCTGGGTTTGTCTATTTGCCTTGATTTTTTTCTTGTTGCTGAGATAAAATACCTGGGACCCAGAGTTAAAGGAGGAGAGGCTTATTTTAACTCAGTTTGTAGAGGTTTCAGTCCATAGCCAGCTGGTTCCAAGGCAAGGCAGCATGGCAGAGGGGCATCACAAAGGACAAACAGTCCATGGCATGGCAACCAGAAGGCAACCTTCTTTCTGTCCCTTTATAGTCTATCCAGGCCACAAGCCTATTGATTGGTATCACCCACATCCCAAATGGGCCTTGCATTATTCACACTCAGAACTAGGCTAAACCAATTTACTTAACACACAACCTTAACCCTAGTATCACTTACCCTAATACAGCATCATGCATCCATGATCCAGCCACCTCCCAAAAACCTGACCTGTGAGCACATGGGCATTGGGAGGACATCTAGATACAAGCCATAATATCATCTGATCCTTTGTTCTGTCTAACCCAGAATGAAGTAGCAGAATTGGGAGCTAGCTTTCAGGTGTGAACTTCTAATGGAAAAATCTCTAGTGTCTCCAGTCAAGACTGACATAGAGCCTCAGCTTTCTCTGGCTGAGATAGGAAAACAGAGCAATGTCTTTCTAAAATCAACAAAGGAAGAATAGGTATGGAGACTTGTAACTTCCATTCTTTTATTTAAATGTCAAATCTGCAGAAGAAGAATACTCCCTTAGGAATTCCTCTTTGAATTGGATGATTTCAAGCCTGGCCTGAGAATTACACACAGGAGCAATTAGCAATATGAGTCATGGTCCACAGTGAAATCCCTTTGGTGAGGGAATGACATTTCTTTTTTCCAGAGCACTAGGCAGCTTCAACAAAATTATCTGCTGCCTCTGAGGCTGTCTCCTCCTGGGAGATGATATACTGATGTCTGATCATATCTGTGGGTGTCACAATTCCAGGGTTTAAAGATAAAATTTAAAAACAAACATCAACTCACTATGGGAAGATGAAATTACATAAGTTCTGATTTACTTGCTAAATAACACATTGCTAAATGGTCTATTTGCATTACATGTAATAGCTTCTTCTTTTAGGGACAATTGTATTATTACTTAGAGTTTCAGTACATCACTCAAAAGGAGTTAGGTAAAACCTATGGACCAAAGTATGTGGTTTTGTTTTTAATAACTTTTTCCCCTTTGTGTTAACAGAAAATTATGGTTCTCTGGAGAGTTACTAACCTGGAGATAGGTTGTTTTGTTTTGTTTTATAGCCTCAAGAAATGGTTTAAGAAATATTTTGACAGGATACCATACAAGTAACACAATTTCCAGCCAAAGGGAACATCGGCTCAGTTTTTGTCTGGAACATATCAGATAGAAACTTGAGGGCTGATGCAGTATATTCCTGTGATAAATTGAAGCTCAGATTTTCCTCAAATTCTCTAATGCGAATGACTAGTTGGATGCCTGCATCTTTAAGACTGTTCTTGGGAACACACCTAACACAACGCTTCCCTGACTGGATCCTTACAGGAATCATTAACTTAAAGGCTCCTGTGGCAACTGCCAAATTCCTTGTGCCTGGCAACTGCCTCCTCTGGAGAATTCTTATCTATGTGACACAGGTGAGTTTAGGTAGGCTGTATTCCTTCCTTCAAAATACTGTATCTTTTTCTGTCTCTGCTTCTCGTTTCTTCGTTATACACAAGAAAATGAGATCAAGGAATAAATAGGCAACAGAATCCTACTGCTTCGGCATATGCACTTGACACTGGACTAACGACACGATCTTTTTACATCTTTCCGAGTGCTCTGGGGACTGATACTGCTTCAGTGTTCTTCAATATATAAATTCTCATTAAATTATCTCAGAATTATATGCTTAAAAATATCTAACACTCCTTTGCACAGCTGTTAGGTTGTCAGAGAACCGTGGAATATTGCATTTCTCTTTTTGCTTTGGTTGTCAAGAAGCTCAGAAAGTATTGTGTGCTTTGTCTTAGCACATTTCTTTGACATCAGTTTTCTGTAGTTTTAAATTTACTCATCCATCTTTATTTTACTGATTTACTCTTTATTTTATCTTTGAAGGACGTGTATCTTTTAATATAAGCAGCACAAAAGTGCATAGAAACTGTGAAACTTGTAGAATAGTTCACATATGTTTGCTTCTTGTACTGTGTGTGTGTGTGTGTGTGTGTGTGTGTGTGTGTGTATGTGCTAATGGAGATTGAACCCAGGCCTTCCCATTAAGCTACATCTGTAAACCGTTTTAAATTTTTTATTTTAAGATAAGGATTCAGCAAGTTCCTAAATTGCCCAGACTGGGCTCAAACTTGAAATTCTCTTGACTTAGCCCTCTAGAATGCCTAGCTATGTGTCCCTCTCTCTTTTAAATTTTGTGTTGAGACAAGGTCTCACTAAATTGCCCAGGCAACTTTGCAATCTTTCTGCCTCAGCTTGCTAAGTAGTTGGAATTACAGTGTGAGCCACCACACCTGACTGGGGGTTATTATTTTTAAGAGTATATTTGTCACCACTCTTTTGCCCCCTTTCACGGAGTTCTAGGTTTGTATGGTTCAAAAAAGATTCCTTGATGTCACGTATATGTCCAACTTCCTTCATTCAAATCTGAGAGCTACTGGGGAAGAGGAAGACTTTTAAACTTCACTGCATATAACATATTCTGATGTACTAGGTCTATATATAGCTCACCAATGTGTAATTACAGTTCTTCTTAAAAGAATATTCACACAAAATGTTTTTGAAACATCATTGTGAGAACTCTGAGAAGCAGTGAGTAACCAAGGTTACAAACAAAACAAAACAACAACAAAAAGACCCCAAGAAAACAGGGCTTAGAGAACGGGAGATTAGACTGACTACCTTTTAATGCAAAATGTTGATTTCACAATCCAATAGGCTCCATTTGCATGAACTATTCTTTACCTTAGAAGAATTAGAGGACAAGTGACCTCAAGCCTGATCCCTGTCCTGCCTGGCATCTTGTTGACCTTGAGGGATCTTCTTAACAACTGTTCTACACCGCCTCATCTGTAAAATAAGTTGTTGCACCTGTGTTTATGGGACTTTTTCCACCCAGAAAAGGCAATGATTTGCCAGTACCATCAGGGTGATGGCACTTTTAGAAGCAGGGGAAATTTTAGTGCTGCCAGAGAATGACAAGACAAACCTTTTCTGTACAAAGTCAATATGGCCTGGCTGTCTGCCAGCAAGCACACATCCACCTGTATTCCTTAGCATTATAAATGTGAAAAGGGATCAAGAAGTTGTGTAAATGCCTTTTTCCCAACAAGCATTGGAAGTCAAATGTGATTGTTAAATATTCACAATTGATTGAGCTTAGAATAAGGGTATAGGAATGGATGATGTCCCCAGGACCAAGACAATCAAGCTCTGAACTTCTGAACTTTCCTCCTAGATCCATTCCACTCAGGGATCACAACTCCCCAACACTGAAGTTTAAAATTATTTTACAGCAATGACTACTTGAAATTAATGAGTTCATAATCTTGTGTCTCTCTTGGAAACAGTATGACCAAGACTAATTACCTCCAATATTAAAAAAAACACCTTTATATTAACATAGACTCCTTTTTCCACTGACATATCTCAAAGTACAGTGCTACATTTTAAACAGAGACGATGTAATTAAATTAGAGCTCGTGCTGGAAAGCAATGGAGGCTGATAATAATTGCTTTTCAGGCATTGCTGTAATTGGTGCTCCAAGGATTTTATTTCGAAGACCAAAGACAGTTTAGGAGGCTCATTTTATATGGACTTGAGCTGCTTTGATGAAGACACTATATCTTCATGTGCCTAGGTTTATTTAACTTTAGCTAAACTGTTTTTTAATGATTATTTTAATCATTACAGTACCACAATGCTGTTTTATGGTCACTAGAAGATAAAATTCAAATTGTTTTTCTGCCTGTTAGTTGTAACCAAAAAAATGTATAAATCCTTGCTCATTAACTATGTGATAGGCCCTCGAAATACTCACCAATAAAACCATATCAATCAATTGGTAGCTACAATGCAGGGTAGGATAGAAGGTTTGTTAATGAACATTAAAATATACTCCTCATTTTTGCTGATTTTGTTTCTGTCACCCAAAATATCTTCCTTTTTAGTTTTTGACCCAATAAGTAAAGTTTTGCATATTTTTCCAGTCCTATGCCATTTTTCCCATGAAGTTTTCCTTGGTTACCATAAGAGGAGCCAGTTGTTCCAAATCCAGATCACAGAGTTTAGCTTTCTCATCTATACAGTGTGGCAATCACAGGGGTATGGTGATGATAAAATGAGAGGAAATTTTCTGGAAATGGGTAGGATGTTATTGTTACTGTTAGGAGTCTTTCTGGGCTAGACGAGCAGGATGTTATCAGAAGTTAACTGAAGGCTAGAGTCATCAGTACAAAGTATTCACCTTTAAACAACAAATTTTAATTATCTACAGCATGCTATCGTGCTATTTTGTGCCTGAAAGAAAGCAAGGTGGTCATGAAGCAGATATATTACCTGACTATGCGACCTTGAGAAAGTTACTTTACTTTTCTGGGCTTGAATTCTCTTTGTGCAAAGCAAGCTTATCTAACTAAATTTTTTTTTTAAATTACTTTTACTCTCAGTTTCCTGTGAGTATAATCACAGGTGGTGCAAACCTTAAAATTGTGCCCAAGGTATTTACAGTATTAAAAGTAATTAATAACTTACCTAATCATGCCAACAGAGATTGAATTTCTCCTGTGCAATTAGTGTTTCTAACTTCACAAAGACAAAGCAGAGCAAAATTTCATTATCTTACCACTCCATGCAAAGTTGATTAGTTATGTAAAATATGCTGGGTAATTAATAACTGGAAGTAGAGCTCTCAATCTTCTAGTTATATCATCACTTTGATAAAATACTAGCATCCCTCCCCTTTTGTAGGGAATATACTGAATTATATAAATGTGTTCTGGCTGGGTAGTAAGATTAGCAAAAAATTGCAATGATAGATCAAATAATGGCTAACATTCATTATAAACCTTATGATTATCAGGGTTAAGGTTAGAGTTAGCAGTAGCAATAATATTGATAGTGCTCTTGTTTGCTGAATATTTACCACGTGTTGAGTACTATACTGAGTGTTTCATATGGATTATATCACACGAATGATGAGATAGCTGCTCTCTTTATCCCTTTCAGCTCAGGAAACCTAGACTAAAGTTGATGAAATAGGCTGACAAGGATTACGCAGCTTGTGTGGAAGAAATGGAATTCATATGCAATTCGAGCTTCCTCCAGAGTCTTGGGTCTCAGTTGGAAGGTTTAAACAACACAATGAGGTATCACTAATAGGATTAGCATTCAGTTTGCAGAGCATGGGAGCTAGAAAGTAGTAACAGCAATCTGAGAGGTACACATATGGTTCTATAGACACTTAAAACACATGCATTCTTACTGGGTGGAAATTGATGCTGCCCCGATCATCCTGTGCAAGTGCTTTATGGCCTCTCCTCTGGGACCTCTTTATTCTTGAATTCTCCAATTGTCTCTTCCTGACCTAGTGCAACTGGATGTTAATGCCTATCACATTAGGGGCATCCAAGACTCTGACTTAAGGTTAAAGTTGCTATTCAGTTTGACTGCTTATTCATGCTCTAATAATTGTGAATTAAAAAAGATAGTCGTGGTTAACAGATGTATATGTCAATATGTTATTAATGATGGGAACTGAGAGTCAGTGTTTTTGTTTTAAGGTCAGGTGGAAGTGATAGGGTGGAGAGTATTCTGATGCACTGATGTGGCAAGGACAATGGTAAGAACATTAAATGTGTCACACTACAATGGTGCCATTCTAAACACGACTTTCCAAAATAACATCTACTAATGGCTCTTTGGGAATTAATTCCAGGGTTAGAGTGTGGAAAATTAAAGGATGATCCAGAATCATCTTGGAGTGCCAAGTAGTAAGAAGTTGCTCAAGACTCCAAACAGAAAAGAATAGGGGCACATTGAGAAAACACAAAAATATCACTTGAAAGAACTCTGAATTTCTAAAGTTAGACCAGCTTAACAACAAGATAACAATTGTACATAGACCTATATTTGGCCCAAAGAACAAAATAAATACCCGTCATCCTACACTGATTAAATAACTGAACAAGTAAGTGGAGAAATCACTTAGTGGAGAATTTCAATTAATAAATGTAAAAGAAATGAGAGGAAATAGGACATCATTAGTAGTACACACACTCATAATTGCCAACAGAAGTAACTGTTGACAGATGATAAAATTGATAGGTCAAATTTTAAGCAGACATAGAATATTTCCATAGTTTCAAAGAATCTCACCCAAATATCTGATAATTATAAAGGGAAAAATAGTGGAGAATACGAATATTGGAGAACCCTGGCAGATACTACCTTAGACAAGTGATTGAGGTTAACATCACCTGTAATGGCTGTAGGTACCATGTGCACCCTGATTACACACAAGGAGAACCACATATTCGGTACAAAATTGAGGGACTGTCTATTGAGAGACTTTCTGTACAAAAACTGATGAGTTTTCTATACAACAAAAACTGAGAACATTTCTATACAACAACAACCACTACAGTAATCCCCACTAATCTGTAGTTTCAGTTACCTGCAGTCAACTGTGGTCCATGTTGAGAAATTAATCAAATATTAAATGAAAAAACACAGAAGTAAATTGTCCATAAATTTTAAATGATATTTTGTTACAATATAATTATTCTATTTTATTATTAGTTATTGTTACTCTTTTACTATGCCTAATTTATAAATTAAACTTTATCTTAGGCATGTAGATAGTTAAAAATATGAATATACATATGGTTCAGTACTGTCTTCAGTTTCAGGCATCCATGGAACACCTTGGAATGTATCTCCTCACAAAGTGGGGAACCACTGTGCTTTTCACAGGTGACAAGCACATGAAGATATGGAAATATGAAAATATCACAGATCAGAGACTAAGGAGACGTGACAACTGAGTGCAAGTTCTGCACTTACATTAGATTCTGGGACAAAAAAAGAAAAAAACATTAGTAGAAAGCTAGGGAAATATGAATAAATTCTGCAGTTCAAATAAAAGTAGTATAAAATATTACTTTTTCAGGTTTCATGCCAAGCCTATAATTACATAAATTGTTATATGGGGAAACTGACTGAAAGGTATATGGGAACTCTGCGTTATTCTTGAAAGTTTCCCATAAGAGCAAAATTATATCAGAAAAATTTTCTTTCTAGTGCTGAGGATTGAACCCAGAGCTTTACGTATACTGAGTAAGGGCTCTACTACTGAGCTATACTTAAAATTTTTAAAAGTAAATTTAGGTTGGATGTTGTGATGAACATGTGTAATCCCAGTGTTCTGGTAGGCTGAGGCAGGAGGATTACAAGTTTGAGCCTAGCTCTGCATGCAATCCCTAGTTCTGGAAAAAAAAAAAGTGAATTTAAAGATCCAAATCAAGGAGAGCTTCCTTCATTCCAGCATCTAAAGAAAGCATTTTTCCCCTTTTACAAAACCATGGAATTTATCATAATAAGCACAAAGTTTGAGGGGAAAATTGTAAACCACTGACCACTAATGAAGACATTTGCTTTTTTACAAACATATTGATCCTACCAATCTTTACGAATCTCCTATTGTGAGCTAGAAATTGTGCTTTCACGAATATCTTTTCTTCTACACTGAATGACCTTCATTTCAAAATCTTCCTTTCCACCACATGAAATGAAATGAATTTTCCAGACATAAATCTATCTATCTTCTTTCAATATATTGTTTCTGGTCAGGTTGTGTTGCCTTGGTAGGTTGTTGATAGTTTGTTTCTTTGTGTTGCCTTGGGTGCTGCTGGTTATGTAAGGGTTGGGGAAGTTTTTGCTTCATTTCACTCTGGAAAAATGAATCTCAATGCCTGTGAGTTCTCTTCATAAATAAATGAGACCATGCTGCCACACTAGTCTGCTTGGGAGACGTCAGGCTTAGCTGGCCTCTTGCCTCACAGAAAAAGACAACCAGGATCATAATCTGGACAAGGTGTTATCAAAGTATCCCTGACACCCCACCCATGGGTTCTACTGACTCTTCACTGCAATGAAATTTAATTCATGGCTGCTGAGCTATAGCTTCAGTTACGTATACAACACAAAATGGGAAGACGAATCTAATCTGATAGTTTTTTGCTCATAGATAATATTTTAAATGCACAATTTGATATGAGGATTACATAGCATCTTACAGAGAGTAATGGAAACATAATTACAGGACATCACAGTGGCTTGTAGCCCAGCCAGTCTGCATGACATAGTTTCAACCTTTCTATCAATTTCCATTGTACGCTTCAGTTTAAATCTTTACTTGCCCTGAACTTTGGTCTACTGATGAGGAAAGCGAAAAACCTATTTAACAGATTTGATGAAGGTGAGCTGAGAGAATAAAAGCCCAGAAAATAGAAAAGAGGATATCTGAATCCTAAGGTTTAAACAATATGGGAAAAATTGTGGAAGCAATAATTATGACAAAATGATGTTTGCGGGAAAAGTAGCTAGAATTTATATACACAGATTTATATAATTTATACACAAAGCATTTATGCATATGCTGAAGTTGAGTAGGTTATGCATGGAGAGAAAAAACATGGAGAAACAAAAGATATCTGCTTTACGGGAATGAGTATGGATAAAATAGAGTGCAATGTGTAGCCTAAATATATACATGGACCTAATTTGGTTCCAGATCTATACAAAAGTGCTTTCTAAAGCCCTCTGTAGGCACTTTATGGTGCTTAAAAGAAATTCCCACTCTCATGTGTCTCTTGATAAACATTAAAGGAGCCTCATTTATGCTATTCAGTAATACTTCTTCAAGTTCCTGCCTGCATTTCCCAACTACTTTCTAGACCCAATCTCCAAACTCTTAAGCCTGGGATTAACGATTCTTCTTCTACAAAGCATATTCCTTTTCCATCAGTTCTTTATTATGTAAGTCTACTGTACTAGTCTTTCACCTCAGGCCTGCTTCTTAGACTCTCTTACTGGTGGATGAACATAGTGGAGATGGTAGGGTGGGTTCCGGGAACAATTTCCCAGCAATGAAATCCCATGTGGAAGGTTAGGCTTGTTCCAGTCTCAACTCGGAAGTGAAAAGAATCCCTTTGGTCCATAAGGAGGCTCCTCTTCCTCCTCCAACACTGAGCACTTCTGTCATCATGCTCTCAGAAACAGAATGAGCTTTTCTCAGATTTAAACACTGAGAAACTCACGCTTAGAGCCAAGTTATAATTGCTACCCAGTGGCAGTTCAGACATGGTAGGCCCCAGGTAGTGCCTCTTTCACTCTTGCTAGGCAGCCATCTTCTTAATCAGCTCTTTTTCCCACAGAAGTTTCATAAAAGCCTTTTATTACATAATTATACTTCTGTACTTTGTCATTATGTGAGGTAACTACTCACAATTAGCATGTTTAATTAGGAAATTAGGGGCTATAATCACAATACGGTGCAAAGATTTGTCATGAAGTTTTAGTTCATGAACAAATAGCTTTCTCTGAGAAAAAAAAATTCACAAAAATCAATGTTAACTTTCTGTTTTGGCAGATAGTGAGATTTAATTTATGTTTAGCATTAATGGGGAGAATTCCATCTGTTTTCCAGATGGAGACTGACTTCACCTTTGGTGGGAATTAATCACTCTGTTATGTACCTGTCCCTTTTGTCACTCCTGGGCTACGTTGGGTTTTCTCCCTGGGGTCGATGTTGAGCTGATTTACCTAGAGACATGTGTTTTACAGTGTGGCTGCTTAACTGGCACAGTTTATTCCATTCAAGGTAGGCTCAGTGTGTCCTACTGTGCTCTAGGTATTTTGAGGTGCTGGGATAAGTTAATCAACTTAGCTGGAAGACAAAGTACTAAACACATGGGACGCCGATAGTAGGGAGTGCTGCAAAAGCACAGAAGAGGGAGTGCCTGATCATGGAGACAAAGTTGCCACTTCTAAATGGCATTCCCTGGGAATCCAAAGCGTGTTCAAATGCGGAAAGGTTGATCAATAAGTGCTAAGTTATGGTTAGACAAGAGTGAGAACTCTGGTATGCTATTGCTTTGTAAGGTGCATATAGATAACATTTACTTACTATATATCTCAGTGAGTTAGATAAAAGGAATTTGAATGTGTTTACCATAAAGAAATAACTGTTTGAGGAGCTAGAGATGTGTAGCCTAATTTAAACATTACACAATGTATATATCACAAAATATCACATGCACCATATTATCACATGTGATCCTCATGGTTATATATATCAGCTAAAAATAATTTAAGCAAAAATATATATCTAAAAGAAAAACATATTTGAGCCATCTGACCAATTTGTTCAGTCGTATTGTGCATCCCTACAACATAGCTCTTAACACAGACTTTAAAAATCCCCCTGAAGAGTCTGTTCATGGGTTGTCTCCTAGGTTTTGCTTATTCTTTTTGAGGACTTATGATGACTTTACTTACCTTCTGATGTGTAAAATATGCAATCATTGATAAAATTCATGGGTTTGCATTTTTTTCTGAAGAAAAGACATATTTATATAACATTATCAGTGATGTCTGTCACCTACAAAATATTAAAGATACTAATCCATTTTGACAAATATATGTAGTTATTAATTTTGTAAATACAGCCTAGGACAGAGGTGGCAAACCTATAGCGCGTGTGGTGCAGCAGGCTGTTTAGTATCATTGACAGTTCTAAAAGGTTCACCATCACTGGTCTAGGAGAAATACTGGCATATAATCTCAACTTTCAAGATACCAGGGAACAAAAATTGAAAAGAGCATAGGGATGGCAGAGATGGACAGTATACCTAAGATATAGGCTCCTTTGGCATAGAGGAGCTATGTTGGTAGGAAGCAACTGTTTAGCCATAAATATTTCCCAACCCTCCTAATACCGAAGTACAGTTACATGTTTAATTCTTGCCAGTGTAATGTGTGTCACTTTCAGCTGGCCAAGTTAGGAAGTAGGATTAATTTCTTCACTTTCTTTTCTTTCTCTGTAATGACCTTTGAAGTCAGGTGTTGAAGATGGCAGAGCCACAAGATGGAAAGAGGCCAAGTCCTGAATATCTAAGTTAAAGGCTGCTCACTGAATGCTCAGACTGTTCAGGTTCAATAGACAGTAGTTAGAGCTAAAAAGAAATTTATAATTTAGTAGCTATTATAATTTTTAGATTATTTATATGTTACAGACATTATAGTTTACTTACTTGATACAAAAGATAAGTACAACAGAATACAAAAAGTGTCACAATGTTGTCAATGCAGTTAGGCTAGTAAAAGAGGAAGGATGAAGAAGTGAAGAAGATTAAGGAAAATGTCTAAAGTGGAATAAAGAATTAGCAGTATCTAAATGATGGGTGAATATCAAAGGACCTAGAGAAGGTCATGGAGGTTGTCAAAAGTGAATGGTAGAAAGCGAATGTTTTAAGCAGAGAAAACAAATGCAAACCTTTGGAGAGAAGAGTTGGTGGGGTTGCCTGGCAGCGGTTGAGTAGAGCTGAAGTAACAGTGGTATGGGTCGGAGGTAAGCAAAATACAGAGTCTGGATCCTGAGGAGTTTAACCTGACAGATGATATAATCAGATTTGTGTTTTTGAAAGATAACTCTAGTCTCTGTATGATGAATGACAAGTACAATACTTGAAGCAGAATGACCAATTCCCAGGCAATACTTTTAAGAAACAAGCATTAAGAATAGAAACAGTAGGATTTGGTAATGACTAGATAAAGGAGGAATGGTTTTTACAGAGCTAGAGGCATAGGTAAATTGTGGCATCAGAATGAAAAGCCCAGAGGACTTAGAATACTGTACATAATGTTCCAGTCTTGGTTTTGTTATTAGGTTGGCTCATGTTTTCTCTTTTTTTAACCTGTAAGTTTAGTTTTACCTGTAAAATGGGGTATGTGCTGCAGCCTGTGTGGCTTTCCATCTTCTAGGGATGAGGACCTTGAAGGGTGGTGAGGAGGTGAAGAAATAAAGACAAGACACAGAAAGCTGGGATCAGATGGTGCCCTCTCTCCTGAGGGGAGGAAAGCAACTGCTCAACCAATGCAGCGTTTATTTATACATCTAGCAATTTAAAGTCACATGACACCCTGTTGCCTAGCAATGTCCCCCAAGGCAACCTAAGGGCTTGATGTTTTTGGGACTGGAGGTGCTCTTTCAAGGCTCACCCCAGCTGCTCTTTGTTTCCCGGAAGACCTCATGCCAGCCCTGCACCTGTGATCAATCTCCAGCTTTAGCTGCTCCCAACAGATATGCAACCCATTTGCAGAATTTTTGTCAGGATTAACTGATACAATGATATGGAAGAATTATGTAACATACTACTTTATAAAGGGAAGATTCTTGCCTACAGAGACTGTCTACAATGGGCATTGTTCAAGCCTCTCACCCTCAGGAATCTGCACTGTCATTAAAACCTGGTAGAGTTTTAGAGCTTCCACAGAGAAAAGATCATTTTCTACTTTGGTGGGTTAGCCTTACATGTAATGTGGGATTTGTTCTTCAACGAACCCACCATTTCCCTGTGGTAAGCTTCTCAGAGGCCTCAAGATGCCTCAGCTTTTCTTTGCTAGAATGAATTTGGAGAGATCACATGCTTAGCTTTTTGAGATCACCCTTCCACGTGGGATAACCCTGAAGCCTGCACTGGTTGCTTCCTCTACTTTTTAGTCTTAGTATATACTAGTACGAACATTATCGAGATAAGTCTTGATACTACCTGGGCCCAGTACTATATTTCACAGTTAATGACTAAGACACTAAGTTCATTTTTATAACACAGAACCACCTCTATACTTAACTAGTAATATTTAGATAATTGCACCTCTCTGACCTGCATAAACATTTTCCTGTATATCTGGGTTTTAGAGATAATTCAAACAACATCTTTCTTCAATCAGACTGACAGCATTTTTTGGACCAAAACAGAAAAAACCTATTCAAACAATTTTTCTTACACGTACTTTCAAGGCTTGACCAGCCAACTTGGGAGGTAGCAAGTTGCTGGAGTGTAGAGTAGAATGAATCTTTGATTTAACTACCTGGGTCAAAGATAAAAAAGTTCATACAAAACAGCAGCTGGTATTACAAACTCGTTGCATAAAACAACAATATGCGAGTTTTAGATGTGTCATTAGTGCTTTTGGAACAATAAACCTCTCATTTGATTGCACCATTTAAAATATTTGATAGAGTCTATGGTGATATCTAATTTAGTTGCTCTGGAACAGCAGCATGGATGATGTTCCCATTTGTGTTTGCAGTTCATTAAATATCTGCCAGTCTCTTGTGATGAAAAATGATTCCAGAAGGAAAAGAAAAGAGTGAGGGAGATGCATAGTAGGAGTTGTCAAAGAGCAATGCAGACATATTCAAGGTGGCAAGCCTGAGGTAGAAGATGCAGATGTCCAGAGTGGTCAGCCTTCTCAGAGGCAGGTCCTGACTGGTTCTGTCCCATAATCCAGTTGTAAAGCATCTAGGAGGTGAAAAATATTGCAATGGGCCATGCTTTTGTCTGTTCAGTAGGTATTCTCATCTTCCTTATAGTAACAGCACCCCTGGTCCATTGAGAAACTCTTCCCAACGTATGTAGTCTTTGTGGGACCATCAGTCAGAATACTCCACTCCCACCCAGCACCTGGGATGGGTTGAAGACCATGCTGGACCAGTTTTAGTGGATTTTTCCCTTTGGAAATGATGACTGGCTTAGGAACAAACATGTGGGCAGGGTTAGGACAATCATATTCTGTTCCCAGTTTTACCAAACTAATTGAGGAGACAGTTTGCTCTTGTTTTTGGCAAACAAGAAGGGATCGTGTAGACCTATTAGTGCCCATCTTCTCCACCATGTGGAAGGAGTCCACCATTTCCCACCAGATAAGCTTCACAGGCCTCAGCTTTTCTTTGCTAGAATGCATCTGAAGGGATCACATGCCCAGCTTTTTAAGTTCACCCTTCCACTTGGGATAACCCCTGCAGCCCTGCAGGGTGTCAGTTTCATTACAGTACTAACTACCTCATAGAATGGATATAAGAACTGAAAGATTTAACATACATCAAGCAAATAAAATTGTATATATACATATTTGGTTTCTTCTTCTCTTTTTTCATTTTAGTTAGTATTGTCATGGTCTACACTGCTATCATCATCACAATTAAGATTGGAGAGGGAAGAGGGATTTAAAGGAAAGTAGTTGAGCTGTTGAATAGATCTCATTTTGGACATGTTCACTTTGGGGGTGCCTGTGAGATATCCAGTTAAAGACACCTAGTGAGTAAAGGAAAGAATTGGTTTGGAGATCAAATTGGCTTAGGCTGCTAACATAGTGTTTTGGAACCAAAAGTGTAGAGAACATAGACGAATGTCCAGGCTGCTGGATAAGAGCTCACAGGGAGAACAGGTGACACGAGGATAGAATGGGAGTAAATGAAAATACTGGAAAGTGACATATAAAGGAAGAGGAGCCAGCAGTAAAACTAGTGGTCTTCCAAGTAGGGAGATGCTATGGTTAAAGGTGTGCTGGAAATTAAGGAAGGAGAAGGTTTAATAAAAGGAATATTTCATAAGACTAAATGATCTATAAAGTTCAAAAAATAGGAGTCCAGTCCCTGAATTTAAGAATTAGAAGGTCATTGATAGCACTTACAGAACAGACTTCGTGAAGGTGGCCTCACTCAGCCAAGGGCTAAACTGAAGCTGGAAGCCATGGCTTGGCTCTTAATTATGTTCTTTATTCTGGGAGGGAACAAAGTAAAATGTTGGTGTTAAGAATTCAGGGACTAAGTCTTGTTTTGGGACCTCTTTCCCTCTAGGCTGTGAATAGAAGAAGCTTATTTGCAAGGAAGAATAATTCTCAAAATGAAGAATAAGGTAAGGAGTTAGTAATCGCTTGGCAAATCCTTGGCAAATTCTACTAGAGGCTTTCTAAATGAAACCAAATTGGAGCAGGAACTGGAACATCTGGTCTGGGCTTTGGCCTTAAACTTCTTACCTTTATCATATGGAAGCAAGAAGTTGGATAAGGAAAAGTCCTTTTCCATAAGTGGGGGCAAGAATGAAGGAGGAAATGGGGCATGGGTGCACTCCTGATAGTGATCTGCCTTGCTAGTCAATGTGGCCTAATGAGCATCAAAATCACACTTCTCTGTTGGGAGCGCCCAGTGCTCCTGCATGATCTCTCCTTCAGCCTTAATACAGTGATTTGTATCTGTCAGTTAATAAGTGGCAGCACTGTTGCAACAGACTACAAGTGAGATTTCTTGCAATTTTCTATACTTATGAAATTTCATAATAATACAGCAGTGTAGATTTATTTTATTATAATGTTATTCGGACAGTGTAGTATTTCATATTTTTAAAAAACTATGTAAATATACTAATTAACACATTTTAGCAATTAGCAGTGCACACAGTGGGAAATTTCTTATATCTGATTTAATTCTCTTCTATTTTCTTATATCTAATTTAATTGTTAACAGTTAAAAGCCAGAACTTTGTCCAATAAACTCTAAAATTATTTGGTTACAGAATGAGAAAAAAAGCTCATAAAATGTACTATTTTAGTCAAAATCATTTTCGGCTGTATAATATTGAAGTAGATTTTGTTAATTAACACCACCAACTTCTCTATGATTACTATTTAAGCAAAACAGATGGGCTCTGGTTAGATGGCCAATTTTCTAAGTTGATTTGCCTATAAAAAGAACTACTGTGAACTATTTCTACCAAGAAACAGTTGATTTACTATTTTCATATCAAAGTTAATAAACAAAAAAAGCATGTGAAACCTATAACAAGGTCATATCATTAAACAGAATAAGAGAATGACTACTGGGACATTCTGAGCTAATTTCAGAATTTGGGTGGGCTATGTTTGGAGAATTACTTGGCCAACACTTTTGAATTGTCGTGTCCCAAAGAACTGCTGATATTATTTATGTAAGAATGGGCATTAAAAAGACCCAATAATGTCCTTTCAGACATTTCTAACTACTTTGTAAATGCATGACTTAGCCTGGAGACACAAACATTAAAAGTCTAACTTTTGGGCTTGGGATTTAGCCCAGTGGTTCAAGTGCTTGCCTAGTAAGCACAAGGTCGTGAGATTGATTCGATCCCTGGTATAAAAAAAAAAAAAAGACTAACTTTTCAAAAAAAAAATGGGAGCATTCTCCTTTACTATGAAATAGAGCTTTTTTTTTTTTTGTATTTGTATTTGTATTTGTATTAATCCTTGAAGAAAGCCAAGACCAACCGTGCCCCTACTGCTCTCAAACATACAACCTTGGACTTGAATAGATTTAGTTGGCAAGTATATTACCATTTGCATATCATTGATGTTAAGTGTCATCTACAGCCCAGAATCAGAAAAAATATCAAACATTAATGATGAAGATAAGCCTTGGAATCTAATTTGGAGGGAGCTGGTTTTAGGATTGACTCACTATATGTAATCTGAATCTAGGATATGGGCAAAATACAACTTCCTCAATCTAGAGTGTGTAGTTACAAATTAATAACACTGAAGATGATCTGACTAATTCCAATGGTTCCTGTTTAAAATATAAAAAATTAATTTTTTCTTTAAACCAGTATTAACTGAGTAACTGCATCATACCAAGTCCTACTGATACAACAGCAGTACATATTAATCCTGGGATGATTTACCTATTTTCTCATTGATGCCTCAGTATGAACCTATTTATCAGAAAAAATTTCTCTATAGAAGGCAGAATCAGGGGAAAACAGAAAATCTGGAAACTGGAGATAAATATAATTATTCAGAATTTTTGTTTATAAGAATGTAAGTTGCACTATCTCAAGTATTTATGTTTTCAAACAATCAGCTTTGTTTTTTCAAAATTTTCTAGCTTATATATTTTTTGAGGAAATAAATCTTATGTTGAAATTTTTTAAATTAAGTTTACTAGTTCACTTTTGATATACATAATGATCACATTCATTATAGGGAATTTGTAGCTGCGTATAATCCATCCTGATTCTTTGTTTCCTACACTTGCCAATTCCTTTCAACACTTTTTCCTCTCCTTATTTACAAAACCTTTGTTTCCATTCTTTCCTTTTAGTCTGCTTTTTTTCCTTCTCCCTTTCTTCCCTTCCACTTCATCCCATCCTTATTTTCTTTTCCATTTGAACATTTTCTTCCTACTTTACCATACCTATTATTCATTTTGGTCCTTATTTACACTTTTGATTTCTAACACAAGAGAAATATTTAAGTATGTGTATCTGACTTATTTAACTTGAAAGTATGGTCTAAAGGTGCATCCATTTACCTGAAAATGTCTCAAGTTTATCCTTCTTTATGGCAGAGTAGTACCAATGGTATATAAATACCACATTTTCTTTATCCATTCATCTTTTGATGGGTGCATGGGCTATGCTACTATAAACACGGGTGTGGATATATTGCTGTGGTGTGATGCTTTTAACTCTTTTGGGAAGATACAAAGAAAGGGAATAGCTGAGTCAAATGGGACCTCTAGTTTTGTTTTTTTGAGGAATCTCTGTACTGATTTCCACATTGGTTTCAACAGTGTACTTCCACCAACAGAGCAGAAGGATTCCTTTTGCCCCACAGCCTTGTAGGCATTTGTTATTGGCTGATTTCTTGAAGGCAGCCATTCTTTCTGGAGTGAGATGGAATCTCAGTGTTGTTTTAATTTGCATTCCTTGAATGACCAGTGATATTGAACATTTTTTCATATATTTATTTGCTATTTGTACTTCTTCATGTGAGAATTGTTTATTCATTTCAGAAGCCCATTTTTGGACTGGGTCTTAAATTTGGGAGGGGTTTGACTTTTTTGAGTTCTTTTTCTATTTTCAATATTAGTCCTTTGAGGAATAGTTGGTAAAATTTTCCCCTTAATTGGGTTGTCTTTTTACTCTGTTGGAGGCTTCTTTTGTTGTGCAAAAACTTTTTAATATGATGAGATCCCAGTTGTCGATTCTTTCTAATTATTTCCTGTGTGACTGGGGTTTTGTTCATAAAATCTTTGCACCTATGTCTTTAAGAGTTTTACCTATTCTATCTTCACATTAAATATTTCTACTTTACAATTTAGAACTTAGATCCATTTCAATTTTAGTTTAGTGAATAATGAGAGATAGGGGTCTAGATTTAATCTTTGGCATGTGAAAGCCAGTTCTCCCAGAACTATTTATTAAAGAGGCTACCTTTCTTCCAGTGAAGGTGCTTGGTCCCTTTGTAAAAGATGAGGTGGCTGAGTGTTTGGAGTTGTTTCTGCATCTTCTATTCTGTTCCACTGATCTTTGGGTCTGCTTTTTTTTTTTTTTGCCAGTTCCATACTGTTTTTATCAAGGTAGCTTTGCAGTACAATTTCAAGTCAAGGATTCTGATGCCCTTTGCTTTCCCTTTGTTGCCCCAAGTTGCTTTTGCTATTCTAGGTCTCTTCTGGTTCCAAATGAATTTTAAGATTATATTTTTTATTTTCAACAAAATTAATAATCCTCTAATTTTTATTATTTCTTTACTTTTTTTTTTTTTTTGTACCAAGGATCAAACTCACAACCTTGTGCTTGCCAGGCAGGCACTTGTGCTGTTAAGCTAAATCTCTGGCCCCGCTGAACTAAATCCCCAGCCCTTTACTTCTTGTTCCTAGCATAAATTGCCCTTTGTCTGGTTCACTGAGCAGATACTATGGTTATGGATTATAGATCTTTCTTTTCTAATACATAGATGCATTTAATGCTGTAAGCTCCCTTATAAGTATTAGTCTGCTATATTCCATAGATTTGTTAAACTGTATTTACATTTTCATTTACTTTTAAATGTTTTAACCATTTCTCTAGGTACTTCCTTGGAACACATGTTATTTAGAAATTTATTGTTTAATTTTATCATATTTTGGGATTTTCCAGTTATGTTTCTGTTAGTGATTTCCAGTTTAATTACACTGTAGTCTAAAAAACATGATTTGTATCAATTTGCTCAGGTGCATTTTATGGTCCAGAATGTGGTTTACCTCAGTTAAAATTCCATATGTGCTTGAGAAAAGTGCGTGTTCTGCTGCCGTTGAATGGAGTATTCTATAGATTCCAGTTAGATCCAGCTGATTGATAGTGCTATTCAGGTCCTATCATCCTTACCAAATTTCTGTCTGCTTGATCTATAAATTATTGACAGCAGCACTGAAAACTCCATCTACAATAATGAGTTTGTTTACGTTTCTTTTCTCTTCCATCAGGTATTCTTCACATATCTGACAGACCATTGTTAGTCATACTCTATAAGGATTGCTGTGTTCTGAAGTGACTCCTTTATCATTGTATGATGACTTTCTTTGTCCCTGATAATCTTCCTTGCTCTGAAGTCTGTTTTGTTTGAAATTAATATAGGCAGTTCAATTTTCTTTTAATCATTGTTGTCATATCTTTCCTCACCTCTTGTCTTTTAACCCATTGAAATCCTTATAGTTACAGTGACTTTCTTGTTGGCAACATCTGTGGGTCTTATTTTTTTTAATGCACTCTGATAATCTCTGTCTTTTGTTTGGTCTATTCAGACATTTCACATTTAAAGTGATTATTAATATACTTCTTACCATGTTTGTAATTTTTCTCTGTGCATTGTATTTGTTCTCCTTACTTTTGTTCCCTCTTTTTCTATCTTCTCTGGTTTTGAGATTTTATGACATCATCCTATTTCTATATAGAAAGTGAATTACACTTCCTTTTAAGCATTTTTTAGTTGTTGCCCTAGGTTTATAATATTAACAAGTAACAGGCCATATCTTGACTATTTTGAAAAATTCTGCAATGAACAGGAGATTGCACGCAACTTTACACATGGCGATTTAACTCCTTTAGGTATATCCCAAAAGAAAAGATTACTGGACCATATGGTAATTTTATTTTTAATTATTTTTATTTATTTTATAAATTATATATCAGCTCAATTAAGAGAAAGAAAAAGAAAATATTAGTTTTACCTTTAGGTACTCCTTTTCCAAAGCTCCTCCTGTCTTTACAAAGATTCCAAGGTTTTGACACATCACTTTCCTTTGGTCCGAAGAATTTGGAGGTAATGTTTGTTGATAACAAATTCCTACAGTATCTTTTGCCTGCCTGAGGAAATCTTTATATTGCTCTTATTTTTGAAGGAATAGTTTTGTTGGCTATGAAATTCTAGGTTGATGGAGGATTTTTCTTTATTTCACTACTTCAGAAATTTCATTCTATTGTCTTGCTTAGATTCTTCCTGAGGAGAACCATGCTGGAATTCTTACTGTTTTTCCTCTATAGGTAAAATATTTTTGTTACTCTAGCTTCTTTCAAGATTTTATCTTTGTCTTTGGTTTTCTGCAGTTTGTATATGATGTGACAGGATGTAGTTTTTGATATTTATTCTCTTTGGTGTCTTTCTGGGTCTGTGGTTTGGTGTCTGTGATTAATTTTGGGAAATATTCAATTTTTTTCACTCTCTTCTGCAGATACCCTTATATGTATGATATTTATCTTTTGAAATTTTCTTACAGTTCTTTATTTCTGTTTTGCTTTCACAGTTTAGTTTGGAAAGTTTCTACTAACCTAATTTAAAACTTCCCATATTTTTTCTTGAACTGCCTATAGTCCACTGATGAGCTCAATTAAATGCTTTCCTTATTTCTTCTACAGTGTTTTTATATCTAGAATTTACTTTTTATTCTTTCTTAGAGTTTTCATCTATATGTAGTTCCCCATGCGTTCTTGCATGTCATCTATTTCCCCACTAGAGACACTATATTAATCAGTTATTTTCAATATCATTTTTGCTAATTGCTATTTCTGTGTAAGACATGAGTCTTTTTCTAGTGATTGCTTTATTTTTTCAGACTGACTTTTTTCTTGCTTTGACATGCTGTGTAACTTTTTGTTGAAACAGGACATGTGTTGGGTAATGAGATTTCAGGTAGATAGGCCTTTTGTGATAAGATAGCTAGCATCTAGACTGTGTTTCGTGATGGATATAGCTACAGGTGTCAGAGGCTTAAAATTTCTCTAGGGTTCTTGTTTTCATCTCCCCTCTAGAGTTTGGGCCTTTTCAAGTACCTTTCCCCAGGTAAAGTTTACATTTTTCAGTTATTTTAGCTGTAGTCCATTTTCATCATACCTTATTGGTATTGTATTAAGGATAGAAGAAGGAGAACATTCTGTAATAGTCTGATTAAATTTCAGTGTTTGTGTGGGCCTGAGTCTTGAGATTGTGATCCTCACTAGTATATCTCTAGGCTATAGCTATCCCTTGCCTGTCTTCTACTGTCTTTTGGGGATGTGGTCATACCTAATCTCTTTCTGTGAAGACCTAAACCCTCTCTGTCAGGGGATAAAGGAAAGTTAAGGAGACTGGAATTGGAGAAATGTCTTTCCTCTGTTGGATTAGGTTGTGCAAAGTCTGGATAGCAGGTCTTGGTTATAGGGAAGGCTCTGGATGGAGTTTTACAGTGATTTCTGTTTTCTTAACCATACCAGAGCTATGAAGGATGTCTTTCTGAGTTCATCATCATGAAAACCTACTGGGATTCCCAGAGGTACAGTTTATGGACATATGAGCCTCCCCAAAATTGAGGTCCTCAGGAGTTGGAAGGAAAAGCTAAGAGAAATAAGTGTTTTAGTTTGTCTAACTTTTTCCTATTCTAACAGTAAGAGTGCTGTCACACAATCTATGTACATATCGGAGCTTATATGAAGGTATATTTATTTACCTAAGTAACAAATCATGGGAAAGGGAGGCAGAGCTGGTTCAGAAACAATCAGAACTAAAGCCTTGGATGCTACCAAGACTTCTGTATATGTATTCTGATTTCTCCCTGTGATGACACTTCTGTTTACTAGTGCCAGTTGTCCATCTATTTTTTCTGTAGATGGCAGCTCTGGACTCACACCCTAATGGGTTCATTACCAAAGAAACAAAGGATCTTTAATTTCAGCATTAAAAAATAAACTTGTGGGTGGATTATGATTGGCTCACTTTGTTTCACACACCCATGGCCTAGATCAATTACCATGGAGAGGGGTTGCGATTGGCCCATCCTGAACTATGTACATACTTGGTGCCACAGAGACAGGACCATAACCAGAAAAGCTAGAGGAAATTCTTACCAGGTATGAGGAGGGGGTGTGTAGGAGCAAGAAAGAGGGTAAGCAAGAGAATAAAGACAAGCTATGCTCAGTAAAAGGAAGGAGAAACTACCTCATTTCTGGCAATATTTGCCTGCTTCACAATTGTCTGTGCTTAGAAACGCCCTTTAATCCTTTTGGATGTTTATTAGAAAGGATGATTTCAAACACTGCCTCTTATAGTCCTTAGTGAAGTGGATAACTGAGTCTATTAATCTGACAATGCATTTAAACTGAGTTATTTTGACAAGGGACTTCCGTTTTCTATTTCATCGAGTTGCAGACTGTCAGAATAAATCTCATGGGGGGAGAATCAAACCTGCTTCCTTTTATTTATTGTTTTTATATTCCTTGAATGCTAGATTCAACATGGTTTAATGCATAACTCAGGGAAGAAGAGGAAGACAGTAATTCCTACTGTACGTTCCTGTAGCCCACAACTCCCAGAAAATAAAAGTTAAAATCATCCATGACAACAACTCTGACTGTCCAAATTGAATGAGTTTGTCACTTTTTGGACTAAATAATGTTTGCTCATTCATATTTGACCCAAAATATCCTGATTTTCCATAAAAGTTTTCTAAAAAGTCACCAAAGTTTCAGTAAAATTTTGTGTAAAAGCAATTAGAAAGCATGAGAGTTCTCTTTCTGTTAAATCCAATTTGCCCTGGTTTATGTAAAAAGAAAATGCATGCTCTCAGAAAAACACACAAGCACATTCCTAGGTATCAAGAAGGGATGAATCTATGGTTTTAGATCATGTCAGTGGGACCCATTACTCCATGTCCTGGCTCTGCCTTTTGCAGTAGGCTTTATTCTTGGGCTGCTTCATTATGATGTGAAATACATTGGAAGTGAAAGTTTGTGTCTCTCACACAATCATCAAATCTAAATACTGTACCTCATTGGTTAGACTAAGTCACATGTTCGAACTTCAATCTATTACTCTAGTCACATGATATAGCTTTCATTGGCCAAGGTAGGTGTATAGAGTTGGTATTTATAAAATATGGTCTAAATTAAAGGGGAAAGGTAGGTCCCAGAAAAAA
>RJWT010002841.1:0-38909 GCA_004365215.1 Cuniculus paca
TTATGAAAATCATAATGGAGTGCACTTTGCAAGGCGATGAGTTGAATGACTACATGTAAATCTAGAAGGTGTAGCCCATGAGCAGAAACAATCTAAAAATCTGTTTGCTCTGTCTCTAAAGACTGTTCCCTTCGTCACGGTGGCAGGTCTAATTATCGACACCCTGTTTAGTGCTTTCATGAACCAACAATATGCAATGTCTTTAAAGTAGAACACACTGACACGCCTTGCAAATCTCGCAGCTAAGCCAACGTGTGTCTAATAATCATGCAGCAGTACTTTTCATATTGAGTTTACTACTACGTTTGCTCTAATTGCCTGTGACAGCATATTTACCACAAGCCAGAGAAAGACTTTCAAATGATAATTTTCACCCAGGAAGCTTCAAAGGCTTCTTTTTGAATAAATATGCTCTAGTCTGTGGTCTAAAAGTTTGTTTCATCCAATGGTTTACAATGGAAGAAAACAAATACATTGAATTATAACCTCAGAGCATCCTGTCTTAAGGGCATTTACCAAGCAGCGGGACATAGGATTCACATTAACAGCTAAGTGTGTTAATCAAGTTTGAGTTGAAGCTGGTTGTTTTAGTTACTTTTTTCTTCGTTGCTGGGACAAAATACCTGATGCCCAAAGTGAAGGAAAGAGAGGTTTATTTAGCTTACAGTTTCTGGGGATTTCAGTCCATAATCAGTTGACTCCAAGGCAAGGTGGCATGGCACTGGGGCAACACTTCAAGGCAGCAGCCAGAGCAAAAGAGGGCAGCCGTTCATGGCGGCTGCAAGCGGTGAGAGCGAACCATGCAAAGAGGAAAACACGCCCCCATTCCGACCTTACATTGCATGTCAGCTCCACCCCTGGGCGGGTGCAGAACTCACCGCCAATTCCAGCGCTGGACAACCAGTCAACCACAAATGGTAGATTCAGCCACTTCCATGACTACATGAGGCTTGAGGGGGGCCATCTATACACAAACCGTAACACTGGTCCAATAGAAAATACTCTCATGAGCATTTTACCAGACATATCAGGTCCTCCCTGATGTTGGTTCCAACCACACATTGTTAACCGGCTTTAGGGTAGTCAGGAAGAGTGAATTTTTGATGCAGAAAGATGCACCGTTGAACACAAAACATCCAGTCGTCACTTTTCTTTGCAGCAAAGATGTGCAACATTTTCTGTGTGTAAAGATAAACGCAATTAAAATATTATTATTTAAATCTTTAATTATTAAATTTAAATATCTAATTTTTATTATTTTTTAATTTAATTTCTAAGTATCTCTCTCTTTTTTTTTCCTTGTCTTTTTGGGACAGGGTTTGGTTATGCAGTTCAGCCTGGCCTTCAACTCACTTTGTACCACATGTTGGTCTCAAATCTTCCTCCCTCAGTCCCCTGAGTACTAGGATTACAGGTGTGTGTGCCACCATGCCTGGCTATTTTATTACAAATAATAATGTGCCTTGGAATTTTCTCAATTGCTTGAGATCTAAATGTTTCCTTTTATGTACATAGATAATTAACAAGAAATATATTTTCTATACTTAGTGAAAGTTGATTCTTTTGTGAATCAATAGCATATAGGCAATATATCACTATTTGGCTCTCTTAGCTAATATACCTCTTTATAGAGGGCTTCACTGTTGAGGCCTTAAGCAGTGAAAAAAATCTAAAATAAGTGGTTAAGGAAAAAACTGCAAGACAATCTTTAAAATATTGCATAGCCAGGGATATAGCTCAGCAGCACAAGTGCCTACCTGGCAAGTGCAAGGTCCTGAGTTTGATCCCCAGTACCAAAAACAAAAAAATTGCAAGAATGTAAAGACAATCACAGTTTTAATTTTAGAAGATAAATGAAGAAATAAGGTGCGTGAGTACAGAAAAAGTGTTTTTTTTTCAAATAGCATGTTAAATCTTAATGCAAAAGTTGAATTTTATCATTTTTTCTAGCAGAAGTAGAGGTCAACTGACCAGGAATATTCATGTTTCCTTTTTGTAATACCAAAATCATACTGGAAACTGCCTTCTTGCCTATGAATTTTCTTCACAAGAGTCTTGAGTTTTTCCAAGACTCTTTGAGTAGTTGTCACCATGAAATGGGGTTTTTAGAAGTGTGTCTCAACCACAGGGTTTGTAATATAGAACACAGTGTGCGTCTCTACTCTTCTATTGGTTGACCTAGTAGTGATGCCCAAAGTGACATCAGAATCCAGGATTTGGAGATGACAAAGGACACATCAGCCACATAACCTCAGTCCCAGAATGACAACTCCCCTCCACAACACTTTTTTTTTTCTATTTTCATTTTTCTTTTATTAGTCCAAGTTTGTAGTATATCACGATCACATTCCCCATGGGGAGTTGGCACACAGACACACCACATCTAAGTTCTTTGTTCTTTTTCATCTTTATCTCTCTTCCCTCAACATTCCTATTTGAGCCCCCAAACCCTAAGCATCTGCAATGGTAAGTTACCTCTTTGCATGGCAGCAAATATGCTTCTAATGTAACTCATTAAGGTTTGTGCATTATCTTTGTCAACCTCTTTAAAACGCTTTAATTTTCCCTTTATTTTTAAGTTAGAGGAAAGAAGACAGAATGAAAAGTAAGCTATTCTGCTATTCACAGTCTGAATATCCATATACAATGCATTTTTAAAACTTTAATATTTGACAGAAATTATAGACAAGCTATACAACAGTACATTTTTCTTGCATTGACCTAATTAAAATATTTTTTCATTATTATTGCCATTAATTAGATACAGCTTAGTTTGCATTTCCAAGAAGAATATTTTGCCATAAGTTTTCTTGTGGAAGTAGTCTATTTGCAAGTTCATTCTAAAGAATAACAAAACTGAGCAAGGCCCAGCAGAGAACAGTAGAGCACAAACCACCATCATCACAGCAGATGGGCAAGGAATCTACTAAATCTGCCTGAATGTTCTCCATCCACGTCCATGTCACGCCAGGGCTATGTGTGCCTGTGACCCAATTAAATAACTTCAGAAGAAATCAGACTCCTGGTAAGTTGTCCAGGAAAAAGTGGAGACTAACGGAGGACAGATAGTGCATTGAATTTGCATCCAATTAGGTGAAATTGGAAAGTTAGGAAAATTAAAGTGTTGCTTGTTAAATTTATTAATATACTACATCATTGATCACTGCATATAGTATTGAAAGGAACACAATATGCTCCAGGACAGACCTATATTAATGACACCCTGCACAGGTAGCTAATGCACATCTTTTGGCATAATTTATCAATGTTGTTTCTCTAAATGTTTTCTTAAACAAAAAAAAAAAAGCCTGTAGAAAGAATATGAAAGTTACATTTCCACTCACCGATAGGATGCAGAAAATGGAACAACCAAAACAGATAATGCATGCAAAGCAGTTTTCAAGACTCTGGGCTTCAGGTGGTGAGGAGCAGTGATCCCTGAGAGCAGGACACAGGTGGGCCCCGCAGCAACCTTGCCTTGCAGCTTGGGGCATCTGTGAGCCACGGCAACTGAGGCACGAGCAAAGCATAGCGAACTCCCTCTGCGGGAGAGCGGAGCCAGCGTTTCAAATGTTGCAATTACATTCTCCGAGTTATTTCCACTCATTTGGTGCAAGTGAAATGATACGTTTTAGCATCACAGCTTTCGGTATGGTTCCTTTCCCTGAGTTTCCAAGTATCATTAACAGAGATGAGTATGGATCTATTCTATGAGTTCTTAGTAGTGAAGGTTTTAGCACTTTTGCACAAACCGTAATATTTAAATTCACTCGCAAAATAGTATCATGTTTATTCGTTAATTTTTTTATGCCTGCAAAGACTTTCCTATTAGAAAATTCCTTTATTTATTTATTTTTTGTACCTGGGATCTAACTTATCACTTTGTGCTTGCTAGGCAGATGCTTATGACACCGAGATAAATCCCCAGCCCCAAAAATTCTTTTATAAAAGCAACAGAAAAATTTGCACTGTGTAAAAGATATGTCTACACACTTGGTGAAAAAAACCTATTGAAAGACATTCTTTTAAGCAAAGTTGTAAATCAACAGTTACTTTCCTGCAGTTTGGGCTAAATAAAGGCGTATGTTTTGGAAAATTTTATTTTCCTGATTTAAAATATTTCTTTAGAAAATATTTTATATTTAATCACATTTCAGTAATGATAAACAAAATTCAAATCATTGAAAGTTCTCTTAAATATATTTTAAAACAAATATGTAAATATGTGTAATAAAATACCCTTTTAGCCAGAGTTGGTGGAACATACCTCATATCCCAGTACTTGGGAGACTGAGGCAGGAGGATCACCATGAATTTTAGGCCAGCCTGCACTACACAGTGAGACTGTGTCTCAAAAAATACATATTTTAAGGGTCGGGGATTTAGCTCAGTGGCCTAAGCACCTGCGTGGCAAGTGCAAGGTTGTGAGTTCGATCCCTGGTGCTGCAAAAAAAAAAAAAAACATATTTTATTTTGTTGAACAAAGCTATTGAGTCCCAGTATATATGTAGAAGCAACTTGCCATCATCCGAAGGAACAGAGCAATATTATCTGAAGAAACTGCAGGTAAGAGATGACATGTGTTTTCCACCTCGCTCTTCCGTGCGTCTCAGGGTGACAGATGTGCAGGGTCAGCTCCCGCCATGGATAAAAATGCCAATAATGTGTTCATTGCGGATATTTTGCAAAACTTTTACTATTTTACATTATCTTTAAGTATTATTTTTCTTACTGAGTCTTTTGGTATTTCTTTTAATTTTGTTCTTGAGACAGATAATATAGTCATCTCATTCTCACCTGGCACCTAGGATATGAGCACTTGGGTAAATTGGGTTTTTTTGTTTGTTTGTTTGTTTGTTTTACCATTTACATTTCTTTGCAAGATAATTTAATATCTTAACAAAAATAATCACATTGTAAGGCAGAGCTTATGACCTGTGCAGAAGTAGAGTGTTTGGCTATCATAGCATACATTTTGGGTGCAAAGTTATCTAGGGACTGGCAGCAAGGGTCATTGCACTGCATGTGAAGTGCACAGTGTAACTTGAAAGTCAGTTATGAGAACTTAGTCGTATGTAAAATGTACTCTAAAGCAGTATGTCAGAAACTAGAGCAAGAGATAATACCAAAATCTAACTCAAAATGTTATTATAAGAAATAATTGAAAAAAAGTAGAGAAAATGAAGGAAAGAGAAGCGGGAGAGAAAAAGGAAGCAGAGGGTAAATGACACCCCTGAATCTAACCTTATTGATAATTACATTTTTTGTCATTTGTCCAAATACCATTAATAAAAGTGAGGTATCATTGAACTAGAAGCAAACCATGACCCAATTATATGCTTGCTATGAGAAAACACTTAATATGAAGGCAAGAATAGTTTAAAAGGAAATGGAAGCAATACATAGGGTGTATTGTGCTAACGCCAATCAAAAGAGAATTGGAATATCTGTAGTGGTATCACACAAAAAAGTAGGTTTTTTAAACCACAAGTAAGATCATGGTAAGCAAAGAATTTCATAAATGTAAATACCACAATCAGTCAAGAAGAAATGACTGTCCTAAGTCATTACGCATCTAATAACAGCTGCAAAATTCATAAGATACAACTAAATGTGACTCACAGAAGGCAAAGACAAATCTGCAATTATACCTGAATATTTCAGGATCCCACTCTAAATAATCCATACAACGATGGACAATCAAGAAGAATATAGAAAATTTGAATGAGATTATTAAGCAATTAATCCATATAAATAATCTATCAGACAAGAGATAATATGCACTTTTTTATTACTCAAGGCACATTTGCTGAAATAAACCAGTCACTTGGAAAGATTCAAATTATGCAGAGAATTTTTCTAATTACAATGGGATTAAATTATAAATCACTAACAGAACTGTTGCTGGAAAAACTTACAAATAATCAGTAAGTAAATAACATCTTTCTAAGTAACCCATGGGACAATGAAGAAAACATAGGGGAAATTACAAAGGATTTGGAGCTGTAATAATATGACAATACAACATATGAAAATCTGTGACGAGACTATAAGAGGATTTGGATCACATATCCAATAAATATTTTGATTCCAGATTATAAACAAAATTTTCAAAACTCAGTAATATGAAGTGTGGTAAATGAGCAACAGCTCAAGTCAAAATTTCAAGCATATTTAAAGATGGCAAATAAGCAAATGGAAAGCTGCTTATCATTGGGGATCAGAGAAAAGGGAATTACAAGTGCAACATGACATAGGAGGATGGTAGCTGGAATGACTAAGTTTTAGAAATTACCTGTTCTGAGCATTGGTGAGGATTTAGAAGCAGAGGAATCCTGTCCTATGGCTGATGGGTATAGCATTGGTTTAAACTTACATTTATCACTACATCAATTCTACCCTGTGATAATTCAGGAAGAGCAAATCAGCATATATCTACACAAAGCCCTGTACACACATTTTCACAGCCTATAACTCTAAGTCATCCAAATGGCCATCAACAGAGTGAAAAATGTGTACCTACACAATAAAATATTACCAACCAAGAAGAATAAACAATTGATACACCTTTGACATGAATAATTCTTAGGATGATTACGCAGGTGAAAGATGTTGGATGAAACAATAATTGCCAAGAGTCTACCTATATGAAATTCTAGGAAACACACCTCAGGGCCCCAGGGCAGAACACAGACGAGAGGCTGACGAGAGGGAGGCTGTTGTCATGAGAGTGAGTCAACTCAATTAAAGCGATCTTGAGAATTAAAGCAGGAGGGATTGATATGCTCATAGTTTTCACCAGGGTAATGGTTTACATGTGATCACATATACTAAAATATTAGATATTACATTGTAAATATTTATAGTTCACCTAGATAAAAGTTTTTATAAAACACTTTGACATTTGTGCCCAAAATCAGTATTCTATCTCAGAGTCTATTACTTTCATGATAAAGTTTTGGCTATCATGTGATTTGTTAATAATAATGCGCTTCAGCAGTCTCATCTGAAAAATGGTATTTGTCTCACATTCAAGGATTGTGTAAGAAAGAACTTAACAGCTTTGGTCCAAGATAAGTTTCACTATATTAGTCAATTCAAATCATTTGCTATCCCCTGGCTAGAAGGATCACAGAGATCTACCAAAGGGACTACTTTCAAAAATTATTTTATATTATAATTTGTTTCCTATGCACATGACTTCTTTCAAAATGGCTCCAAGATCACATGGTGTAACTTGTTAAAAAGCCTCACTCATGGGTGAAGAAGCAATAAGGTTTGCACAAAACTTTCTGTGTCAAGCCAGCTATCCAATAGCAGTCATCTGTACCCCGGTAGAGTGCTAATATTTATAAAAACTCTCTGTGCACTGCACAGATTAGGAAGTGGCACATTTGATGGCATCCATATGAGAATGCCAACACTGATTTTTGCTTCACATTGTGATTTGATCACTAAATCTGAAGACGTCTTCAGTAACCATCATTTGGCAGAAGGTGGTTAATCTAAACGTGTTGGTAACTTTTATTGAACGCTCATGTTGTGAATCTGAAATTTCGGGAAGCTGAATCTCTAGCCTTTAAGAGCAACAGCAAGACAGATGGCCAGTGGTTCCATAAGGCGGTAGCTGACGAGCACGCCTCTCAGCCAGCCTCTTAGCGCTGAGTGTAAGCATCTGTTGGGGCTGCTTGCACTGTGGAGTGGACTAAGGCATCTGGGAGGGAGCCACTTGCTGCTCTGAGCTATGGTGCCTTTCTAGGAGGCAGGCCATATGGATGTGTAGGGAGAGAAGGGGAGCCCACATGGAAACTGAAGACGGGAAAGGGCTAAAGCAAATCAGAACCAGAAGGTGAGGAAATTCTGAAGAACTGAAATTGGAGGCCTATGCCTGTGTAGATCGTTCTTATTCTATTACATGGTGTGTATTTCACGTATTTCCCTGCCAGTGCAGCGCCATTCGAGGACTAAGAGTGTGGCTCATAATCCATCCTGCAAAGCAGTAGCAATTGTTTTAGACATCAGGGTCCATTTGTGTGTTTCATTTTTTTTTTTATCTACACATGTCATTCTGATAGAGTATTTTCTTGGCAAATTAAAATAAGACTGTTACTGTTTTTCCTAAACAGTCCATTAGCATCCATGATAGCATGTTCCACACTGGTGAATCGCCTACAACTGTATCTATGGCCTAATTTGATTCAAACATATGATTGGAGTTTACTACGAGGAACGTTTTTAGCCCAGTTTGAAAGTTCTGTCTTTTGGTAAACTTTTCCTGAGCGCTTACCACAGATGGGATTCTGTACTAGGAGTTGGAGATGCAATGCTGAACATTTATTGTGTTTTATAACTCCAGGGGCTGGAAGTTACTTAGTACTGACAGACATGTGAGGATGGTCTTATCTGACATGGTGTCACTTCTGTAACACTAGCACGTACATTACGCCTGAGGAGCATGGGTGGAAATCAAGCAATCTGCAGCGAGTCATAGCAGAGATCGAGGAGGACTCCCCAGAAGGTTTGTGCTGTGTTCTAGGTCCCTCCAAATGCACTGCGTTGGCCGCAGAATCCCCATTGGAAGTGTTGGGAGAGGGGCCCTAGTTAATGGGAAGCTGGCTCGTGAAGGTTGTATGTCACACTTCCCGGCCTCCAAAGCGTGAGAAAAGCATTGCCGTGCTCCCGTGTCAGCTGGTCTCTGTTGCACGTTTGCAACAGCACAGATGGGCAGAGGCCAGGTGAATTGTCCACTGATAGTGCTTCACCAAGCCCGGTCTGAGGAAGAAGGAGGAGATGCATGATTGGAAAGAAATGAGCCTCCTTCGGGCGATCTCCTGTGCCACGAGGCTACTGGGGAGTGGTGCGGGTTATTTGGTGATGCAAGTAGAGATGAACCCATAACAAAAACATCCATGTTCTAGTTTGCAAATCTCGCCCTGTACCCTGTGCTCCCAGGGCGATCAGGACAGCTGCAGGTGAGGACTCTGTGACATCCCTGTTTATTGCTCTCCCTCTCCTGGATGCTAGAGTCTTGAGGGATGACAGCGTGTAAACTTCTTTAGAGTTACATTGACCACAGGAGGTGAGGTAGGTGTCTGGAGAATTTGCTAAAATCATCCCCCCTCTGACTTCACTTAGTGTAATCTCAGGTCAGTTACATTTCAAGAGAAACCAAAATGAGAAATCTGACAAACCAACAGCTTCCTAGAGCTTTGCTTGGCTTGCCTTCCCTCTTTCACCCTGCATTGCTGGGATTCAAAACAGCACTGAGGCAGGGGGCCTTGCCCATGCTAGTTAAAGTTGAGCCTCTACTTGCTACCTGCTTGCATGATGCATTTTAAAATTTTCTCTCAGCTCACTACAGAGCAAAGAAGAGCGGCATTGCCCACCAGGAAGAGGTTATTAGACAGAGTTCAGACCTTCAGTAAACAGTACACAGAGGCTCCCCTTCAATCCTGACATCCTGGGGAAGCTTGCTGAAATACTGGGCACAGGTTTTCAGGGAGAAACAGAAGCCTCCGGTCCACCTCCCTGCAGAGGAGCCGTGCAGCTCAATTAACCTCATCCCTGGTAGAAAGAGAGGGCACCTGCCGGGCTGAAAGCAACCTGTGGCCCTGCCTGTGAGCCTTTCAGGGAGAATAGTTTGAGGTCTGGTACACTTTACTTCAATTTAGGGGATCCCTTTCATTTCAGATATGTAGGATCTTAGCAGCTCCAGATGTCCCTTTAGTTACTGCTACATACAAGTTAGCTTTGAAGAATCACAGCCAATATAATATATATGCATATGAAACTGCTGATGCCCGTATTTGACCTGGGGACACAGGCTTAAAAAAACCACACTGATAAAGTGAAACTATCTAGAAATAAGCCAAGTATTTTGGAATTTCTACCAGGTGATATTTAAAATAAGGCATGCGTCTCTAAAAATTTGTATTGTGGGGGTAACAGAGTTATTGAAAAGGAAACTGAAATAATCCAATGGCTTCGAGGTATGCTTCTCTCATTCACATCCAGAGTTGTGACAATAGCTTTGGAAAATTGGCATTTTAATAGAAATGTGAAAAGATACACATAGAACATACATGCACGTGTGTGTGTGTGTGTGTGTGTGTGTGTGTGTAAACTTGACACGTTTTACTGAGGAACATTTCTCATGGTGTTATGGCTTTTATTCTACCTACCCCTCAAAAGCTTCATGTGGTCATAAGTGAGGCTTTTTCAGAGGTGGTTGGATCTAGACCATGTGAAGCTGGGAATAAAGACGTGTGATTACTAATTCAGACCACTGATGGGTTTGGCATAATTATGAGTAGGACTAAGGGTCCTGCACCTTGGGTGTGAGTGCTACTCACCTTCAGGGCAGGTAGCCTTGGTAAAATAGAAGAGACAGAAAGGGGGCTAGTGTCGTTGCTTGTTGCTCACTTGCTGCTTGCTGCCTGTTGCCTGCCCTGCTTGTGATGAACTGTTTCTCCACTGTGATCCTCCTCTGCCACACCACCCTGCATTGGAGTCAGTCAGCCAACTATGGACTGAAACCTCTACAGACTGTGAGTCAAATAAACCTCTCCTCCTTTAACTTGTGTGTCTGGTGTTTTGTCTCTATGGGGTAGGAAAAGAAACAACAGTTTATAACATCTGCATTTTTCCAAGCTAGCTGGAAGTTAGAACTGAATCTTCATACATCATTTGCACAAGGACTTTTATGGGCTTATATACAATGCCCAGGAGGGGAGACAGTACCATTTATTTCCTTCACCCTAAGAGTTATGGAATCACTGGGGATGTAGCTCAGTGGCACAGGGCCTTCCTGGGAATCACAAGGTCCTGAGTTCAATTCTCGACATTAAAAAAAAAAGAAAGAAATATGGAATCATCACGTCCAATCCATGGCACCACCACCCTTCTTTTATGGAGAAACAAATTTAGAGTAGAGGGGTCCAGAAGTGTTGCATGCAAAGGAATCCAATTCAGGGTATCAAGGGCCACCCACTGGATCATGACAGAGAACCCAGTCACTACCTGCTTTAGCCGGTTGGATTTTGTCCCTCTCTCACTCCATTTTCCTCTTCTTTTCTTCTAAGACTCTTTCTCATGCAGTCACCTTGGGTTCAGGGAATGGCAAGTCTGATCGATGAGCATCTTTATGAAAGGGACTGAAACTGCCCCCAAGCAATGACAACCCTCATGGGTCAGTTCACCTCAGGATGGGAAGTCCCCTAAGGAGGAGCAATTACCCTGTGACAGAACAGAACCTGCCATCTCAAGCAGAGTCAATTATGTAAAATTTGGGACCGCATCACCCCTCCCAGGGAAGACAGCTTTCCCTGAGCTTGGCAGAAGCAGACTTGAAATGAAGATGAAGCAGACCATGGCTTGAGCAGGATTACCGGGTCTGCCAGTATGTGAGTGTCCCAGCTATGCAAATCCGCAACCCTGCCCTTGTTCTGCTTTTTCCCCTGAACCATCAGAGTTCTTGTCAACCCTCTGAATGCAGATCTTGAACCTCTTAATCACCAAGACACCTGACTTACCTCTCACCTCTCCTGTCTCCTTGATTGTCATAATAGGGCGGTGGCCATGCCTATCCACTGGGGAATATGAAACTAAGGCTTCACTATCAACATAGGTCATGCTCCATTGTAGCTCTGGGGCATCGTGAGGTCAAATGCTGTAATGGTAGAGCAGAGGAAGTCAGCAACATGCATCAGGACAGGGGAACAGGGAGGTCATTGCTTCATGGTTCCAGGAACTACTGAGCACACTAAGAAATATCACCAAGCACTTTGAGAGAAAGCTTGTGGAGTCCCAGATACCTGCTATTAGGGCTTTCTTGCTCATCCACTCAGTAGTATTTGCCTTGGGCAAGCCACTTAGCTCTCAGACCTTCCAAGTATCTTCAGCCTGAAAGTAAGCTAGCTTCCCTTTATTGGGCTAGCTTCCCTTTAATAAGGTACTTTTTACTATTTCGCCAACCATGAAAAGTTGGGATGATTAACTCTCTCCTATAAAACAAAAAATGAAGTTCATAAAGATTAAATGGCTTATGAAGATCAAGTGGCAGGACCAGAACCCAAATATATGTGTTTTTAAAAGTTTATGTCTTATTTAGCTTCATAGATCCAAAATTGTATCATTTTAGCTTCATCATTCCCCAAAAAAGGACCAGACTCTGTGACTAGTTTTTGACTCCCTCTTTGCTTGACAATCTAGCATCATCAGCCTCAAATTTTTATGAAAATTTACAAGTTTGAAGGACTCCAGCCCCAATCACAATGCCACAAGGTTACCCAAATATGCTGGTGTGAGTATCTTTCTACTGCTTCCTCACTGTGTTTTACATTTCTTCATCATACTTAACCTAGACTTCTCCCACTGTAGTTATTTTTGTATTTATCAGGCACTGTAAGACAAAAACGGGGTCCCGCTGATCTACAGAGTGTCCATTTAGTCCTTAATACAATGCAGCATACAGTGAGTGATTGATAACTGCCAAAAGGATTCAAATCAAATTGCCAGAGAAGAAACAGCAGCACATATTTGAAAAATGATCAAAGTTTAGTACATGTCATTTGTCTGATATTCCAATGCTTAAATTTGGATGATATTTTAAGGCTGAAATCTAAGGCAATGCCAAACATTTTCTGATGTACTTACCTTCTAGAACACAATAAAAAAAGAGGCCTCAAATAAAAATATCTGAGTATTCTACTGCTATCATTTATATTTGCACTGGCGATCCATTATTTATGTTCTTGCTAAGTGCGTATGTATTTATTTCAGTAACCTACTCATGAGTTTATCTTCCAAAGGGGCGTTCATGGTGACTGCATTATGCTAGGTAATAGAAATCACATCAAGGGGAGGTAATTTCAAATGGATCAAGCAATCCGACTGTTAAGAAATGAATGCAAAGGTAACAAGCAACAAACCAGTTGATGACTTCTACCTCCACCTCACACAAAGAAATGTCATCATTTTTATAGCTACTGACTGTAAAAATTATGAATATTCACACACAAGCCCTGTTAGGCAACTAAGTGAAAAAATAAGCAGGTTTTTCAAATCAATAGGAAACAGTGAATCAAGCTAATGCAATGGCATTTCGATGACAGCTGCATTTTACATGATCTCATTAGGTGAACCTTTCTGTGCCCTTCCCTACCACAATGCGTCCAGGATGTCCTCTTGCTACTTGTTCATTAAATCAAGATGCTTCTTTGTAATGACTTTATTTTTACTTTATTAAAGAAAAACACAAACTGTTTTAGACCTCATCTTTCATACATAGTTAGTGTGTTAGTGAAATTTCCACTGCTGTGACACAATACCTGGGAGAAAACAACTTAAGAGTAAGAAAAGGCTCATTTTGGCTCCTGGTTTCAGCACTGTCCATTCATGGTCACTTGGCTAAGACCATTCCATAACAGTGGAAGCTCATGGTGAAAGGAAAATGCTCACAGCACGTTAGCCAGGAAGAGAGGAGAGAGGAGGGGGAGGGGAAAGGGGAGGGGGAGAGAAGAGAGAGGGATGAGTACAACCTAGCCTTGAAGACCTGATCCCCGGATCCCTACTTCTTCCCAGAAGGCCCTGCCTCCTAAGTATCTTTTGCCTCGCAATAGTGTCCCTGGCTGGAGACCAAGGCTTCAACACATGAGCAATTGGGAAACTTTCTACATAGAAACCGCAACGGTTGGCATTTAAAAAAAAAAAAAAGGAAGAAGTCATGTCTGAGCAAATTACTGCAATAAAAATCAGTAATTTGTCCATGATTTATAATATATGAAAGTATTACAAAATTGATAAAATATACAATAATGTAAATAACAAAAAGCATCCATTAATTTTTCAGTGACAGGTGTTCACTATGTAATTTTGAGCATTATTTCCAATTTGTTGTCTTTGGGTGATGTGTTGTGATTTTGCAATAGCAACAAAAGCTACAGGATTTAAGTTGTGAGCAGAATATCATTTAGTTATAGTTAGGACTAAGAGCTGGCCACAGTAGTCACACCTATAACCCCACACTGATGAGGCTGAGGCAGGAGGATCACATGGGTTCGGGGCCAGTCTGGGCTACATAAGTGAGTTCAAGGCCAGCCTGAACTACAAAGCAGGACCATGTCTCAAAAAAAAAAATTAAGGAACAGCATCACATACTGTCAATTTTTTCATATTTATAGATTAAGTATATAATTGTCCATAGAGTAGATTTATAATAATTCATAGGATAATTTTTAATACATGTTCAACAGACTTCTATAACAATGTTTCCAAATATATATAAATAAATATAGATGTGTGTGTGTGTGTATATGTATATATGTATGTATATGCACTGTTTATTTTAAGTTTTAGTGTTATCGAGGTTTTCATTCTCACTTCTCTTAATTGGTGTTTGCTATCATGTAAGAAATCAATATTTTGTGTACACTTATGTTTTTTAATATTTTACTAAATTTTCCTGAAATATGATATTAGTTCACCTTAATATTTTCTCTCCTTTTAAAAAGCAGGTACATAAGCACAGAGATTTAAAAATCAAATTGTTTATATAATTATGGAAAGAAGAATGTTCTGTTCTTTCTTCACCTATCTTGTAGCAAAACTTGGAATAAATCACGTTTTACAGTTTTCTAACCCTTTGCCAGGAATTTTCCTTTGTATCGCTTAACAACAATTATGTTCTGCTCCTTTTTGGATTTTCAAGTTGACTCCACTGATTTCCAATACTGGAAGTTGTGAATTAAGCTCTAGCCCATTTCCAACCCTCAATGTGAATGAGAAACAGTCTCTCAATTTTGGCCCAACGATACTCAGTGTTCACAAAAATGTGACTAGATGAATCTCACTTTCAGGTGAATGGAGCAGAATTCTAAGATTGCCTGGTATTACTTTGTTTTGCTTGGAATTAATGCTGTTGTGATTTTTGTTTTATTCGTGTACATTTTTTAATGATCACTTCATCTCCTAGTACAGCACCAGAAGTTTTAATTCCCTGCCAGACACAATGGTACCCTGCGCTAAATCCTTTGCCAAATGGGTCTCTCATTTTTCTGTTTCTTCTTTGCTCCTTTTACTGATGACTTCACATTAAGAACAATGGTAACAATTCTTAGAAAATACACGTATGAGATGAGTTTTATCTTAGGCTCTTATTGAACTTGCTGAGAGTAATGTTGGGAGTTCCTACTTTTCAAGAATATCTTTTTTTTTTTTTGAGAGTATGCCTTCACTGCTTTCTAGTTTCCAGTATTAATTTTGAAACAGTGATATAAGTTATGTTAGTGATTCCCTGGAAGTTTTTAGGATTGTCTTTAGTCTTGGTTAACAGTGATTTTAAAAGGTTTGTTGGGTTTCTATTTTATTCATCGACTGGGAATTCATCGACTGGCTTTTCTTTTATAAAGTTTTCCTAAGCTTACTGCTTTGATAATTCCTTCGCTTTAATTTTCTCTGGTCTTTTTGTTGAAACTCAGATTTGAGTTTGATATCTAGTGTGCTACATCTTTGATAGTCTAATCATCCCTGTATTAGTTCATTTCTTTTGTTCACTTATATTTTTATTTTATTACGATTATATCCCAGCCATACATTTTTTGTTTTTTAAGTATTTTGTTTTAAAATTTCAGTGATAAATATTTCTTTTCGAAATTTCTTACAACTTCATTAAAATTTTTCTATCTGCTTATTAAGAATACTATTCTCCAGTCATTGGTTTGCCCCTTCTAAACTGTGCAAATGAATTTGCTCAAGTCTTGTGCTAATATTTAAGATGTTGTGAGGTTAGTTTTGCAAATCATATTCAGTAAAGAACAGATACAATAGCAGAACTGTCTTTGAGTAAGTCAGCTTTCCTCAAATTCCTAAAAATTTTTCATTGTTAAGTAAGAATTTGACAGTGGAATGTCAGTGAACAATCCCCTTACCTCATTTTACTGTGTAATAGTGTAATTTATGAGTAGAGTGCTGTACAAACACTCTATCAGTGGAAATTAATCTAGGAGTCTAGTATTGAATGTTTTTCACTCTTAATCGTGAGGAGTGGTAGTGATCTACACTATAGCTTTTTTGGTCTTCCTGCTGGTGTAATTGGCAAAGACCAGGTCGCACCTCTGAGCATGGTTCAGGAAGACTTGCCTTCTTGGATTCAAGCTAAAGTAGAAAATGTTGATTAAATTAACATAGTTCTGTGTAAAACTTCTGTAGGTCCCATTTAAGTGTATGTTTATCCTTAGATATAAGGTTAATTCCAAATTTGTTATTGTCTATGTAAGGACACTGTACCAAAATTATAAATTAAAACTTACATATTCATCTCCTCAATTTCAAACTATGACAGGACTCAGCAGACAGAGAAAGGAATTGAGTGCTTGGGGCTCTTAAATAGAGATGCAGACTATGTGGAAATAAAACAGAAACTGCTCCAAATGCCTCCTAGGCTTTTGTTCTAAATATTTCACCTTTCTGCTTTTTTCTTGTATTTAAAATCTGCAGTAACACAATGCTTTAAAGTCTTTCCTGTTGCAAAAGTGTTTATTGAACATTAAAACATGGCAATGTAATTTCTTTGAAAATTTCAGCAATACTATAACATTTGTTTGTAGTTAGTTCTTTTTATAAATATGAGTTAACATCAGCATCTTCTGTTTATTATCTCTGCATAATTATACTTATTTTTCATTGTGAGCCTGAAAAAATAAAAATTCTAACTTTTTAACTTAGCAAAGAAATGAAAATCTTTATGAGAATAATTTGCTGCAAAAGGTCTTTAGTTAATGGTCAGCATTTTGCTTTAAAGCATTATAAAGATTATTCTCAGTGTAGATATGTATGTTTAGTTTATCTCTGTTTTTACAGTTTTAATGAATTATTTTAATATTTTTCAACTGGTCCTGATTAATATTTGATGATGTCTTTTTGAAGTAAATTAATACAGGCTCAAAATCTTCATCATAAATGCAGTTGTTATCGTAAATAAAATTTTCATTGTACCCTGATAAAATGTTAGAATTTCTTGTAAGTAAGTAAACACCCAAAATGTGTGAAGATGTCTTCAAAGATTCTATAGCATCTTCACAGTAGAAAGAAGGAGATCTAGATAGTACTCAGGACTTGCGATGGTAGCTCCTACCTCTCCTCAGGACCTCTAGGGTTAGATTTTCTGGAATCACCAGCATGTGGCCAATTCTGCACATGATCCAGATGAATTTAAAATACACTAGGACAAAGAAATATTCTTATGTTGTTTACGTTTTGTTCTAATAGTGTTATTCAAATGTTTTGTGATCTTACTGATGGTGAATCTTAATTAGTTCAACTTTTACTGAGATATGTATTATTAAGCACCTCATTTTAAGAATTTGTCTGCATTTTCTTGCAATTGACTTACTTTGTGATTTATGGATTTTCAGTTTACATCACTATGTACATGCTAACTATATTTTTCAATACTTTTGCAATAACCCTTTATGGAATATTTGCTTTACCTCTGTCAATATTTTTGCCCAAAATGATAGTATTCTAATGTTATTAAAGAGATACCACTTTACATTTATATTTGTATTTTTTCAGTCCTTATGATTCTGAACATTCTACATTCTTATTTTTAAAAAATCTCTCTTCCAAGTAGAATAACTGCTTTTTTGTAGGTTGTGTTGCTTTAGTGTTTGTTGTTCATTAATTACCCTATTTGCATATAAAGTTAATTGATAAGATATTTTGGTTAAATCTATTATCTAATCATCTACAAATATGTTATTTGAATTGCTGTTGCACGTTTTCTCTTTTTTGGTTGAGCGAACCTTGGATATTGCATTAAGCACTTCACGGACGTCGTTTCAAAGCTTTTGATCTCTACCCTCACTCTATACCTTGCTGAAGAGCAAGATCTGCTTCTTTCAGGTACAGTGTGCTTTCTTTTGTATTTCTGCTTCATTGCCCCTGCGTCCTGCTTGGGAGCTCAAAGACCACACAAGGCCAACCTGCAGAGTAGAGGTTGGTGTGTCTGATAGGACTGAGGTCAACCTTTGCCAGAAGAAGGTCAAGAAATTCAAGTTTTCCCCAATTTTCTCTCACCATGAAGATCTCAGTCGTTCCAGTAGTAATTGGGAAGTCTGTCACTGGGACGCAAGGAATTGGACTCCACTATTTTCACTCTTATATCCTACACTAACGCAATCTATCCTCATGTCTTTCAAAAGAGCTGCCAGTTATTCCATTGCCACATTGAACATTTTAATACCTTAATTTCAAATAGATACTGGCATAAAATGTAAACTATTCATCACATATAAATTTCTTTTGATCTTACATTTGGGTATTCCTATACTGTATCAATTATGGTAGTGCCCGTATTACAAAGTAAACATGAAATTCATTATTTTTTATTTTCAACTTTTCCAAAACAATGGAAAGATTTACCAAGAAATAAAGTCAGAGTCTTAACTAGGAAGTCACTAAACAACTTGGTGAGAATGTCATCTATTTATGTGGAACATTCTTCATATTGTCACGTGATTAGAGCTTATTATATCCCACAGAAAGTATTTTGCTCTCCAAATATGCATTGTGTGGTTTATCATTTGCTGTCTAGCTATTTAATGTCTTAGTGCTGAGTTGTTTAGTAATATACTTAAATTAATAGTTATACAGTAAGTATATTGCTAAATTCAAATATCAACTTTACAAGAACAGAACAGGCATTTTATGTAAAGAAGACAATGTCTTAGTCTACTACAAATTAAGAAACTGAAAAATAGACTTCTCAAAGAAACTGGTAAATTATGAGCAACTGTAATGAGACTATTCTGTCTAAAACAAGAGAAGTGAGGAATTTCTTATATTTTCAAGTAGTCATTGAACCTCTGGACTTTTAAATTTTATTCTTTTCTTATATAGGCACATACACAGAGGACCAAAGCAGAATAGAAATAGTTCACATCGTGGCATCCAAAACGAAGACGCAGCAAGCCTTCCTACAACCAGGCTAAATCAGTCAGTGGACTGCTTATCACACCCATAAGCCAGTATCGCACACTTATGATCCAACTTTCTCCCAAAAGCCCACTTATGAGCACATGAAGCTTGGGGGGACACGCAGATAACCCATAATGAGAGCGAGAGAAAGACAGAGAGACAGAGAAGGAAAGCAAGATTGATTTAAGGACAACAGCCTTAGCATTTTAATAAAATATCAGTGTTTTAATACAAAGTTTTAAACAGAATATATAAAGTGAAGGACAATGAGTGAGGAAGATTGAGCACACAGATGATTTCTAAAACTATCTAAATATTTAATCACTAAATGAAATCTTTCAGATTCCCAGAGTAGTGTTTGCTCAAATTTCTGGTCCCAGATCCTAGTATTGTACTTGCAGCATTAGCCTAACAAGCATTTTGCATTAGATTGATTTCAATCTATCTTCAAATTTGAATATTACTTATTATCGAGAGACAGTGAATAAAATATATAAAGTATAAAACAAAACAAATTTGAAAATAGTCAAGGGTCTTAAAAATTGTAACACATGTAAACAAAATCTGCTCATAAAAGAATTTCTGGAAATGAAGAGAATATTGATTGCTTTAACACTAGTGATTTTATAGATTGGATAAATAAATGAGTATTGAGATCTGAAAGAAAAGTAAAATACTGACTTTACAAGTGAAATGTAATTGACAATTTCATCTCCACATAAACTCATTAGAGCATGTTAGTTTCAAATTAATCACTATTTAATAGTCACAGTACAGCATTTCATAATGTTGTTTATATTAGTCTCAAGCAAAATTAGCATTAACAGAAGCCAGACAGAAAACAAGGCATAAAATAACCAAGAAATATTCCCAAAATAATACAAGGCTTGTGAAAGATAAAGCACACTTCTACAAGAAATCGATCTAATCTTTCTTTATCATCAAGGCTTGCTCAGGAAGAGATGACTTCTCAAGCTGGGTGTTACAATCTAACAAAATTAAAACTCCATGTGGAAAGGCTTCCGACATCTTTCTTTGAGCACTCTGGACTTTTCCTTTACATAGCATCTATCTGCCATTTTGGAAAGAAACACTATGATGAGGAATAGCACAATACTCTTCAAGGTGATTTCCTACAGAAAATCTGCTTTCAACTGAACTTTAAATTTGATTTAAAAAATGGGTCCGATAGGAGAGGACCTGTTGTTTACATTTAATATCTTCACTCGAAAACTCAGTGCTCATCTTCAGTGATTATAAATCATAAAAATTATCTTTTCCTTAGTTTGAAAGAATTAAATTAACAGTTTAAATAAGTTTTTAAAGTTAGAGTTGAAAGATCACTCTCTATTGCCCAGAATAAATGAAATCTGTCACCTCACTTCTGTCATGCTCAGAATAAAAGAATCACCTGCGATTACTAAGTAGAATGAAAGTCAGCATAAACCAAAAGATGTATCAACAAACCTCTGTCCATCATGAAAGAAACATTTCCCTTCCCAAAGCACACTCAAGTGTAATTGAGGAATTAGTATCATCATTAACTGTTGTATGTTTGTGATTTTCCTGTCTGTCCATCAAAAGAAAAAAAAACTGTCTATGACCGAAACTATCAACTAGGTGAAGCTTCTGACCTTGCCAAGCACTGACATCTCTGCCTCCCATTTGTCATTTGATCTGAGGTTGTCAGCAAACAGATGTCTCCCTTAGCCTCGGGCACACTCAGACTTACTGGGGCAGCTGTTGCTATGACATTTGATGAAGGTAAGGAAAGTGACGAGAATGTGATTTGTAGCTCCTCCTGCATTAAGTGCTTGTGAGTGCGAAGCCTGAAGTGTGTATTCCCTGCTAATTCACTAATGCCCATTTGAAAAAAAATGCTTTTAGTTAAATGCATTGAATTTCCTGTGCTAAACATATTTTTCTTCAAAGTGTCTTCTAAGATAATTTGCAATGTGGTGTTGCGTGACTGGAAAATTCCTCTATTAAACATCTGAACATCTAACTTTATTTTCATGAGAGAAGATGGTATAATTTCCAATAATCTTGCTTAGGTAAAGGCCAATGTTTCTAACTGTTACCTACACCTTCTCTTAATGTATTTATATAAAATGAATAATTTATTATACTAATATTAGTAGAGGGATTCTAATAAGCTTTACTGAATTTAGAGGAGTCAATAAAATCTTTGGTTTGGGTTTAATAGATTGAGCTGCACCTAATTTGTGTGTGTGGGGGGAGTGCATGTGTGCTTGTTGTATTCAATAAAAGTGTGATATGCACTTAGTCATAAGCATCAATTCTCCTACATGTTTATTTTTGTTGCATGCATAATTATGCTACAAAAAAGTACTAAGCATACTAAACATAACTTTTGCCTAGTGGGTTTTTGTTTGCTTATTTTCTAATAGCATTGAGAAATGCAGACATATTGTGACTGTGATAGTGATGATTTTCCCTTTAATATATTGGCAAGAATTATTTTATCAGATAGGAAAAATTTAACTTGTTATATACGCATATGCATGTTTGATAGTGACTCTAGTTAAGCTTAGAAAGCATGACCATAAGAATTGATTAAAAGTTAATCCTGAACATGTGTTTAATGTAGTTATTGAAAAACTATGGGAGTGGGAAAAATGTTAAGCTTTTGTGCTTTAATATATAAAAATCCCCAAATCACTTTGTATGTTAGTCTCTTGATTCTAAAATGTGGGTAAGAACAATTATATTGAAAAAGCATTGCTACTACTTAAGATAATATTTATGAATCATCCAATATTGCAACTCCTCTGTAGCACACAGCATTGTGTAATACACACACACACACACACACTCACACATATATATAAATGATGCCACTACTAACTGACACAGTACTAATAATAATAAATAATACAATGGGCAAAACATGTTTGAATATGTAGATATGTGTGTTCAAATAAATATTGCCCAATAGCAACTTTTCTATATTTAATAAATTTATTTGAGTATTTAGCAAAAATAAATCTATTCCTAGGTTCAGAGGGAAAAAATCTACAGTTTCTCTGTACAGAATATTAGTAGAATTGTATCTTAAATTTTATTGCAGATGTATTCTTGCTAAATAGAGGAAGGTGAATTACTAGAAAATATCTTTTCAACATAAGTATTAAAATCATGTTTTATCTAAATATTAGTTCACACCAAACAACCATATATAATAACCAATAGTTTAAAATAATTTCTTCACAGATTATTCAATCTTATGTAGCCCTATTCACTATACAATAGTTCACCGCAAAAATCACTTTTGTCCACTGCAAAAACAATTTTAATATTCACAAATTATCCAAACTGATTTAGTTAGAATCAACATTGATAATAGGGTGCTATCAAAGACTATTTTGTGTAGGAGCAAATAAGGAATAACCATATAAACTGTTATTTGATACTGAAAATAGTAAGAAAATGACTATCAATTAAAAACAAAATTGGAAAACATTTTTTAAATGAAAGCATTTGACACTTGTCAAAGCATACCATTTCAAATTTGCTAGTGCATGTTTATATTTTGGTTGCTATAAAATAGAGTCCGTATTTAACACTCTTGCCAGTGATTATAAAATTTAATTTGTAAAAATTAGAATGAAAGTTTTCATAGAACTGATAAAAAAGACTTTTCATTTTACATTCTAATGAGAATTTAACTTTATTATATCCACAAATACATTGTTGTATCCATAGATTCTACTGCCTCTTCATCCAGCATACTGGAAAGTTTAACCTGATTCACTTGTAGGAAAATGGATTCATCTTGAGATCATAGTGTATAGTGAGATAAATGAAACCCGAAAACTTAAACATTACATGGTCTCTCTTATAGGAGAAATCCAAATTATAAACAAAAAGCAAAAGAGGAGACAGGTAATGGGAAGGAGGGAGATACATCTTTCCGAAAAAGGAAGGAGAGTAAGAGAGAGGGATGCAAGGGAGTGAAAGGGGTTGAGAACAAGAAGTAAAATATCCATGCGGCAAAACTTTACACAAGGAATGAAAATAGGTACTAGAAACATGTATTAACAAAGAAGAAAGAAAAATTTCCCAATCCCAAAAATGAAAACAAGTTGTTTTTTTAAAAGACATTCAGGCACTCATAGCAAGCATGAGGCCTTGGGTTCATTCCTCAGCACTCAATAAAGAAAGACAGAAATAGTAGCTTCAGATACACATTGCATTAGCAATGCTTTTAGAACCTTATGAAGGGGTAATGAAGTTGTGGAAGGAAAAAGATTAATAGAGAACAAATAGTACTGCCAGAAACAGCCTTCTTGTTGCGAGAGTCATAGGTCTTAAACGGTTGTACGAGTTTCAGCTGAAAAGAACCCAGGTTCTCTGTGCTTGGCATTTCTTTCACATCTGTGATCATAGCACACATCTGATTCCAGGCGATGTTTTCAGTGTCCAGTGAAGCAGACACCCTGTGCCCCTGGGTGTAATAAGCATAGAGCAAATGATGATGAACAACACACTGAGAAAAGCAATGGGAAGGTATCGGAAAAACTGGTCACTGAATCAATGAAAAAGGCCCTGGGGTAACTTCTTAGTGTTGATAAGTAATGTAAAACCCACAGAGAATGACACAACCAAAATCCTTAACAGATGGCAAACCATCTTAATCAAGCAAATTAAGGGATCATACATTTAAAAAATAAAATAGTAGGTTATTTGACATGCACTGTAATTACATTGGATATATTGCTTTCAATAAACATTAAAGGACAAATTAGCGTTAGTCCTGCCAACTACATCTCTCAATCTGCTTTTCAGGCTTATAATTAAAATCCTAAATTATTACTGCTGCAAATTAACAGTTTTAATGTAATGCATACATTGTAATCATCAGTGTTTAGTTGTTTGTTGTTTAAACGGTTTGTCTTATGCAAATTTAAGCAACGTTCACCTTAGCAAGCAGGAACACTAATGGTTTTTTCAGTATTGCTTGAGAAAATCCTGAGACACAGCTCCTCCACAGTGAGCATTTTACCGAGGGAGGAGAGACCGCGTTTCCCAGGGTAAGGGCTGGGTATTAAGGCCACGGTCTTATGCCCCACAGCAAGCACTGAGGTGGAAGACGCAGTTATGTAGAGCCTCCCACACTGCAAAAAGCCAGGGTGAATCCTAACCTGTCTTGTGGGCCCCTCACTATATTTTCTTTGATCCGATCTTGTTTTAGTTTCGTTCTCTTCAGGCTCCACCTGAAGAAAGACTCCTCCAGCGCAACTTCTATTCTGACCTCCGGGAAATGACCTAGAATCTATCATCGGTTTGCAGTTTAAAGAGCACTTCCTTCCTCACTATTCTTCCATCTTTGAAGAGAAATTTTTGTTCATTCATGCTCCAAATAAGTCATTTTAGATCCTCAAGGGATGACAGAGAGGCAGACTGCTCCCGAGGGACACGTTTACAGCCATGAACACCAGTACGTCAAAACTATTCAAAAGTACAGAGCTTAATGTGCAAACTGCTTCGTTGATATAGAGATGAGGGTGACATATCCTATGTTAGAAACCTGAAATTCAGTTCATTGCCGTTGACTGCACGCCAGCAACTGTGGCCTGCCTCTCTCACTTCATCTACAGTCTGTACTTAGAGCCACCGACATCTGTCCCCCCAGGCTACACTGACATCGTCCATCTCACACCCCTTTAAAAAGTATACTGGACCCAGCTCAGGCTTTATGTCATTCCTATATTTATAAATGTAAAGTGACTTTCTATTGTATTTGTTTTCAGGTCACATTGTTCCAGACAAGTCAGAGAATGTCTTTTTATTGCTAATTAAAAAAAGCCTTAAGTAACTGTCAAAGTGTCAGTCAAGAAGATGGTAGCTGAAATGAAGCTAGGCATGAGACTCGGTCTGGTGACAATGTGTTGGTTGTTCCAACAGCCATGAATCAGAGGTGACAGAAAGATGACAATGAGATTTTGTTGAGTGATAGACGTTATTGAAAAAATAACGAGACAAACAGACATCCCTTCATATAGGGTTGAATATCCTAATGTAAATATTCACACATTGCATGAAGTACCTTCCTGACAATAAATTATAGATGTCTGCAAAGAAGATAACTCCTAAAACAAGCTCTTTAGGGTGTTTAATGCTCTCATGGTCTTCATCACTGATATGTAGCTAGGTGTGCATGTGGGTGTGGAGAAATAGACTCCGATAGCCATGCTTGTAACAGACAATTAAATAGCAATAGGAAGAAAAGCAAGGAACAAAATTATCAATGGGTTTAAATAACTTGTTTACATAGTCAGTTGTCCAGGAAAATTAGCATTCCCAAAAATATAAATGAGAAAAATCAGACAGAGTAGAAAAAGATGTTAATGCTTATTCATGGTCAATGGAAATCCTGTAACCATGAATTTATATTTCATTAAAAGCAAACTCTAAGTGTGTTGAATGCACGGCGTTCGAGAATGAGCTACATCATTTTGCAGTTGTCATCCTCACTCTTTTGTCATTAGAAATATTTATGTAGAACTGTAACTGGAAATATAATTTCATATTTCTTTTAAATCATGCATTCATTTTTCATTTACATTAAATTGACTAAAATGATATTCTATTTGATACTGATGGTAAACTTCAAAGAGGGAATATTCTTAAAACATGAAGTGATGAAGCATAAAATAACACCATTATATTTCCGAAAGGCACAGAAACCATTAGCTATATAGTGTTTCTAAATTCAGCATTGATGCTGGTATCCATTTTCTTCACCAACTATGAATAGCAGCTTGAGAAATGTGATACTTTCAAGTGATATTTGAACGGTCTAATGATTCACTCATTAGAAAAATATATTGTTACTATGATCATCTAAGTAAGAAGGCTTATACTCTTTGCTATTAATGATACAAGATATATGAGTTCTTAAGTAATCACTATTATAAAATGTGGGATTTGTCTCATCAACTATTGTAGGATGTCCTGAATAACAGTGAGAGAGAAAGATGATATATTTTTCAGGGATAATTTGATGCCACTTAGCATATGGAAGTTTTGATAATCTCATGGGTTAGTTTAATATCATTTTAAAGCATTTATTATTTCAATTTGAGATATTGTACCAGATACTATTTTGTAACACTTAGTCTTGGGGCAATAGTGGGTATATAATAAAAATAGCAAAAATATAATAAAGGAAAAGAAAATATTATTTAAAAATAGAAGAATAACTCAACAATGATGGTAAAGTTATAATTAATTCTGCATGTGTAAACTGCATTTATATCCAAAACGTCAAAAATGTTTGTGACGTTAAAAGTCATTAATTGTGCCTGACAGTTGTCTTTATATATTTTTATATGTTGAACAATGAGATGTATCTTTTTAATTTGTTTGAAGGCTAAAATACGTACTTTAAAGATAGTAAAATACAAATATATAAATACAGCATTTGTTTTAAATATTTCTCCTTTACAGCAAACATTTATCTAATTTACAGTACTGGGTATATAATATATTTGGGGAACTCAGTAAATTCTAACATTTGTGTTATACCTATGTTAAATAATATGCTGTCACAAAAAGGTGGCAAGAATCCTTTTTAAAATTAATTTATTATAATTTACTAATAAAAGTATATATATATATGTCACTTACAATATTATGTTTTGAAATATACCAAGTTGTGATGGCTAAATTGAAGAAATTAACAGTTGCATTACCTCAAATTCTTATTGTTTTTGTTGAGAGAACGTTTAAAATTTCTCATTGATTTCAAAGAACACAATACATTGGTATTTACTATTGAACAGGCTCTGTAACCATCTGTTGTATGTAATCCTTTTATCAGAATAAAATTTTGCATCTTTTCATCCACATCTGCCCAAGTTGTATCCTGACTCTGGTAATAACCACTTTATTATTTATTCTATTTCAACAATGAGTGAGATCGTCCAATACTTGTCATTCTGTTCCTGCATTATTTCATGTGACATAATGTCCTTCAGGTTCATCTACGCTGCCATGAATAGCACTTCCTTGTTTAAAGGTTAATAGTATTCCCTTGTCTACGCATGAGGTCTTCATCCCAATACCTGATGATAGATCCTCAGGTTGGCTCCATATCTTGACTGTTGTGACTGATACTGTGATGCATGAAATCCTATCAATAATTTAGCTAGAAAGAAATTCACTGCCTCATGTAACACTGCATTTAGCTCTCATTTGCAATTCCTCGTGTCATCATAGACTTCTCAGTGACGGATGCTATTCCTTAAGCGTTTCCTCCTCAGCACGCATGACGATGAGGGACCTTACGGAAAGAGGCACTTCTGCTTGCTTGTTCTAGAGCTGCATATCCAGCAGGTGTGGGGAGACAGATCCTCATCAGATGCCGTGCCCTGGCCACATGCCTGGAGTACTGGAATACAGCAGTCCTGCAGCCCCAGAGCAGCACGGACGCTCAGTGCCCAAGACCTCCTATTCCATGTGCTACAGGCCTCCTGCCCATACTGGGGTCCCCTGGTCTCTGCTTGTTGCCCAATTCCTCTAAGTTCCCATTCTAAAGAGAATACTGCCCCCTGCACACCTCCTGCCTCCATTTGCTCCTTCCCTTCTGCACAGTGGTGCCCCTGAACACTTGTCCGCTTGGGTCCCCAAAGTGCTTCCTTCCTGCCAGCAGCGGCACACCGGCTCTTCCCTGAGGAAACCAGCGAGTAGTCAGTCATTGACCTGCAAAGAGCTATTCTTCCACTAGAGGGAGAGCCCAGAGCTGTGGGAATGGCGGATCCTTCCGAGCTTGTTCTTCCGTGGACGTTGTCTCACAGCCCTCTGGCAGTATAGCTTGTCATTACTTTTATTAGACTTTAATTGTTATTTATATTAAACCTCTGTTTGTATCATCACTGGGTCTCCAACTGGGTCCAAACTGGCACAATAATATAACCCCAGAGAATGAAGCAGAGTCTCCGCTGGAGTTGGATAATCCAGTGCTCTAAGACTTGCAGACTGCCTTGCAGAATGGGTGCAAAGAGAGCAAGGAAAGGAAAAATAGAGAAAGAAACTATAAATATTAGCTGGTCATATGAACTACTATGGAAATGAACAGAGAGAGAGACAGAGGGACAGAGAGACAGAGACAGAGAGACAGAGAGACAGAGAGGCAGAGACAGAGACAGAGACAGAGAGACAGAGAGACAGAAAGCAAGCCTTGCTCTCCTGAGTTTCGCGAGAGTCCGGGCATGTCGGCAGTAGTATGAAGCATAGTTCTGCACTCTGGACGATGATGTTTTTGTCCTATTTGTGGTTATGGAAATTTAGCTGTGGGCTGCAGTGAGTGATAGGTTACAAATAGTGCCACCCATTTCTACCACCTCAGGTTTCCTAATTTTCTTCATTGTGACTTCACCTCTCTCCCATCAAGAGGTAGAATCTGGAGTCTGGGGGGACCCATCATTGACACAATGATCGTGGTTTCACAGCTTCTGAGATCAGGATGAGCACCTTGCACCATCCCTCTCTGGAGTACTTCTCTGAAGGGAAGGTGGTCTACACCTTCCACGGACATGAGCTTGAGCTGGGGTGGATTCAGGTGTCCCCAGGTACACGCAGAGACTGCTATAGTTTATAGCGGGGTCCCCAAAGGTACAAGAGCCCACAGGTGGGGCTTTTGGGAGGTGATCGGATCCTGGGGCTGCGATGCTCATCAATGGTTGACCGGTGATGAATTTATAGCTGACTGTGACGCGGGGAGGTGAAGCCTGTTAGGAGGAGGTAGGTCACGGGGCGTGGCCTGGAAGGGTCTGTCTCCCTTTCTCCTCCTCTGATTTCTCCCTCTGCTTCCTGCCCCCACACCACACGTGTTTCCTCCTCTGCCATCCTGTCCACTATGCCGCTGTGCTTCGGAGCCAGCCCATTATGGATGTAAGACTCCACAAAGTGTAAGCCAAAGTAACTGTTTCCTTCTTTAATTCACAGGTTATTGTGTCTCAGCACAGAGGGAAGAAAGAGAGGGACTAATGGGTAGATATAAATGTGAGACCACATTAACTCTGCAGCTTGACGTTGGTGCATTAGGTAACTCAGGGAAAAAACCAAAGGACGATCCCTTTACACAGATGAGAGACTCCTGAGAAATAATAAATCACTGCGTCCATCATGGAGTTAGCAGAAGCTAACGGAGTCTGAGTGCGTGTGCAAGGGCGAGGCAACGACTGTTTATATCCTCATTGCCTGCACTAAAATCTTTTCTATCCGGAGTAACTAGAGGCGTTTCTGTCTTCCTGGCTGAACCCTAAAAAAGGCATAAAGTTATTCGGAAAAAAAATAAAAACAGCTTGCATGGTATCTGATTCTATGGATATAATAAGAATTTATTCTTAATAAAAATTATATATTTTTCATTTATACAGTACATTGATCCATTTATATGTAATGAATAAACTTATTTTTCAGCAGGAATGTTTAAATACATTTCCGGATTCATTTTGTGATTTAAAAATATTAATACTCTGTCAATTTACATTGTAAAAAATGATCAGTTTACATATCATTTGACATATGTGAATAGTCATGCCCATAATTATACCAGTATCATATTTTTCAACTGTTTAAAAAGACAAGAAATAATGCATAGTATTGCAGTTTATATTCTGCTGATGAGTCATAAGTGGAGTATATTTTCCACTGGTTTATTGACAATTTTTTTCCTATGAATTCCCTAATCATGTCCTTTGTCAAAATACATTCCTTTTCTTTTCATTTTTCTAGGAGCTCTTTACAAATAATTACTATTGATTGTTTTAAGTGCTACAAGTTATTTATCTTAGGCTGTTTTGACATTTCCCTGAGTTCCCACTTAAAGATTCTGATATTTTCAGTTGACTTTTCATTAGTCCTGACTCTCCATGTCTATTTCTTTACTGCTAACATTTCACCAACTGCTCGCTTTACTAAAATGATTATTTTACTTTAAGTTTTAAATAATATCCAATTGTTTCTATATTATTTTATTTGTAGCTATCTTTACCTTTTCCATTACTCTGAATAATTACTTTAAAAACTACTCTTTGAGCATTTCTTTTGTGGTCACTCTACTTCATTTTAACATCTGGTATCACATAAAACCTATTTCCCTCATTACTGAGCCATTTGACTTAGATTAGCCTCAATTGATAGCTAGGAACAGACACAAATTGAACCTTGCTTAAATGAAATCTAGACCTATTACATAGAATAACAGGTATTACAGGGAACACAGTAAAATGAAATGTACCTGTTCCTGCTAGAACAAAGAATTTTAGAATTTTCCATCTTTCTCATGACTGAAGGTTGCTCAGTTCTACAACTCTCTAAATCTTGATTCTTCTCATTTTCTTCAATCTGCCACCAATTCTCTGTTTTTTTCAACAGTTTACTTTGTCTAAAAATAGCCAGAAAAATGATACCCACAGATCCTGAGTGAACTTACACATTTTGCTATAGCATCTGGTTAACATAAGTCTTGTCTGCATACATCCTTCATAGGTAAAATGCCTGTATTCAAGTCTGAGCTCTTTCTCTTGGCAGCTGGGTGAAATCTGGCAAACTTCTTAATCTTCCTGTTACTCAGTACAACTTCAATAAGAATGCAGGCTAACTGATATGGAAACATTAAAGCTATACCTGCCTGTAGGAATTATAATTCCTCTTGTGGAAGGATGAGTAGATAAGTCCTTCTGTACTTCATTTAAAAATGTTAATGAGCCAAATGCATAGAGTCAGGGCATGAGGTTGTCAGCTGTTGCTGCAATAACAGCTAACATAGCTCAGGGCTGAGCAAAGCAGCTTCCATTTGCTGCTCGTGGAACATGGCTTCCAGGTCAGTCAACACTGACCCTTCTGAGCCCAGCACACCTTGCTCTACATGTCTTCTGGAATCCTGGGTGAGGGTTTCTTCTCTTTGGTGCTCTTAGAAGAAAGAAATTTAATGTGTTCTCCTGTATTAGATGCCCCTCACAGTTGGGATACAGTTAGCTACAGTTGGGATATTACGATGGGTTAGTACTTTCCTCCCTCCCAATAAAAAAAATAGAGAATGAGGAGAAGATTCTAGACTCTTCTAGAATGGCTTTCATAGCCTTGGTTCTGATTGGCGAGATCCGGTCCTTGCTTTACGTCACCCCAACTTCAGTTTCTCTATCTGAATGGCTCTAAACTTTGCTTTGGCCTTTGGATTACCGCTTTTGTTTGCGTATTATAAATAGATGCGATCGTTAAAAAGAAAAAAACAAGCAAACAAGTTCCACAAAAGGCTAAGAGATTGTAGAACACAGTTTGGCCTAGAGGTCAAATCTAACCCATGAACTTATTTATGGTTCCAAGAGCTAGAAATTCCTGTCATCCTTTTTAAGTTACTAAAGGATTATAAAAACATCTTGGTATACAGCAAAAAAGAATCTGCAACAGACGACATGTGGCTCCCAAAGCCAAAAAAAAATGCTTGTTCTAGAATATAAGCAGGACACTGGGAGAAATCTTCTAACAAGATAAATAAAGGTAGCTGGCCTAATGGAAAGCAGAAATGAAAGTGCAATGCCTCTCCCGGTGCCAGACCTTCATCATTACTGCGTGGCTGCACCTGTCCCCCAGGTGCTGGAATATTGGCTGCAAAAATTGCTCTCAGTCAACCAAAACTACCATGCTCCTGAGGCTGTGCATGAGTACTCCCTATGCTGGTGCCCCATCTTCAGTTTACCATTAGCCACAGACTGACCAACGTGGGAGTACAAGATACCTGGTCTCCTCATCCCAGGAAGAGTGAGGCCCAGGGCTGCGTTCAGGACATACAGCTCCCTACAGAATCGGGTTGAATTCAGACCACACTCGAGATCATATTTTTGCTTGGAGTTTTTTACTGCTCTATTTCTCCCTCCTGTCCTTTCTCCTAGGAACACATTCTCAATAAATCATTCACACAAGAATTTCTATTTCAGACTTTCACTGTAAGGAATATATCCTAAGAGAGAAGGCAATGAAAATGAAAACCATGGAGGGATTTTCTGTGTTTCTTATCGAAATTTTACTTGAAGAATGAAGGAAAAGAATTATTCTGACCTGTGTTTTAAAACATGAAATCAAGTTTACTTTGCTTTGAGAGAGCAATTCTCTGGTTACAACCAGGCAAACATAAGTTCATACACTTGGGGTTGTTTCAGAATTAAACTTTGCTCTCTCACTAAAAAAGCACATGCAAAAAACATTTCAAATTTCCAAAAAATGCATACAATAAATGTATTATAGAGACAGTTAAATAGATAAGACTTATAATAAAATTATTTAAAATAGAAAAAATATGCATATTTATGTAATGAAAAATACTTATATAAAATCTATTTGCTTGAATCCATTGTGCATATTTTCCATGATAAATTTACATGAATTTGTTATTTAATAAATTTAGAATATTAATTACTTGTATTATAGATATATTCACAAATAGAATATGGTTCTGACTGATTTTAAAACACAGAAATAAATGCTGAGGGATTAAGTCACAGAATTTTAGCATATGTTTATTTCTCACCATTATACACTTTTGTCTTCAATAAAAACAAGGTATGTCTACAACCATTAAAGTTTAGTTTGCTTTTGTTTTTTAACAAACAATGATATGGTCAAAGATAATAAAAGATTGATTCAATTATTTAATGTTTTCCTTATTTTCCCTGTAGATTTTTTTTTAAAAAAACTGAACAACTAATTATAGCAACAAAGGACCCAAATGTAGTATAGAATGGAATGCAGGATATTGTAAAGGCTTTGGAAAACAACCAAGAATAACTCGACTACAGTCCATAAGGACCAAAAAGGAAGACAATGCCTCAGTATTTATTGAAATAGCGTATTCTGAACCCAAGCTGTTTGTGTTCCAGAATGACCTTGTCTATGAGACATATTTAAATGTTCTAAAGCTCATGGCCTTTCTTTTTCAAATAAAAGGAAGTAGGTGAAGAGAAAGGAATGAGTGTTCATTAAAAGAAAAATGCTGCCCTACATCTGTCTAGTTGATCCTCTATCTAGATCTTATCTACATATTGTACTAATCTACTCTTAACTATTTTTAAATTGCATTTGGGTCTACATTTGTATCCAACTCCCAGAAAAGTTGATTATATGCAGCTCTTATCTGAAAAGCTCTGTTATCTGCATTAAGCCAGGCTTTCCTACATGTACCATTTACATCAGGACATTAGGACTTCCCATCCTTATCTGCAACCCTCATTATCCAAATTAAGTCTCTGACCTTCTTTCCATTTTGCTAATTGAGGTTTAATGATATTAGAATTCTGATCCTCTGATTTATGAGAATGGGGGGAAATAAGTTTTCTGTGTAACTGGACCGAAAATTAATAATTACTCAAGTATGTTAAGTGGTTCATTTTTTAAATTGTGTTTCAAGTTTCGAGTCCAGGTATGTTTTTTTTTTCTTTTTTTTAATCATGGAAAACTCAATTTTACCATAAAACAAATCTTAATGGTGAGTAAGAAGTAAATTTTTCTTTGGACAAAGAAAACAAACCACTTCCAGAAGCTGCCGCCACTTTCTTGGGGTCAGGTGAGGAATGAGAGGCACTGGAAGAAACTTCGGCTATGTTAGAGCTTTTCAAGTCTTCACATTAGCATCATGATCCTCTGGGTGACAGAAATCAGAAGAGCAGCGGCAGATGATGACTTCCAAGGTTAGCCTTCCCCCAGGGAGGGAGAGGAGGAACACCATCTCATTTGCCTCCTCAGTTTGGATGCTACTTACAAACTTTTAAAATAATGATCAGTGAGACAGACTGTTCATAATACCTAAAATCTGAATGTTCCGATAGACAGGTAGATAATGGATTAGCAAGATTAGATCCATAAAGAGATACATAGTTATATTTGGGAATATTTCCAAATGTGTTAGTGTTTATGTATGTATTAATTTACATATAAATACATAAAGTGAACAGTGTACAAAATAAAGTACACACTGATTGAAATAAAGCTAAAAATTTAAAAGCCTGTTATTTTTGTAGGTGACAATGTACTCTTTTGTTCAGAAGCACTCGTGTTAACTTTTATTGAACTATACGACATTCATTATTTCTGCCTATTTATGATACTGGATTGGACTAGAGAACCAAAGCCTGGATTTTCTAATACTGACCAATGTTTCTACAAAGCCAAAGGTTACCCACAGTGTGTGAGTACAATGCTGCGCAAGCATTGGGAATTTAGTGGTTGCACAGCCAGGCTCTGAGTTTCCTCTCAATGGTTTCCTGAAATCACAGTTTAAGTGAGAATCAGAATTTTATTTCTCAGTCACATAAAATGCAAATGTAATTAAGAATTTATAGCAAGGCTCTTTGAGAGTGGTTTTATTTTTCTTTTTATTTTAAAAAGAATAAAACAAAACAAAATAGTAAAACAACAAAGCAAATCAGAACAGAACAGTAAGAGTGGTTTTATACGGGCAAAATGAAGCGCAGGATATGCCTGAAAGGTCTGCTCCACACTTACACAGTAAATCATATTCACGTTGTTGCTAGTATCTCTTCAAAGAGTAAACTTTCCACTAGAAGTTCAGCTTATACATTATGCACCATTAATAATATTAATAATAATAAGGAAATATTGAGTAATTTGAAGTAAATAACTGCTAAGGGGCATTACGTATGCTAAGCATGGTTCCATTAAAGATCTCAGTAATCTCATTTCTGTCTCCTATATCTGCACAGTTGACCAAAATTCCACTTTCTTTTTCTATAGCCGTGCAATTACAATACCTGAAAAATCAATCCGGCATTGTAACGGTTTCGCCTGTGGGCTTATGACTTTACCCAAACCTGACTGCACATCCTTTCATGCTGAGACACGGGAAGATTTAATAGAAGGAAATAGGCAGTGACAGAGCAGCAGCCACCACCTCGCTCTATGCTGTTCCAGGTAGCATTGTCACCAGACCACGCACCACCTCCTTCTGTGTGTTGATTTGTGAGGAGGAATTTATAAAACAGATTGAAGTCAGCAACTCTCAATGTTAGTTTAACTTAAAAACCTGATTCGTACACACACACACACACAATTATTCTAATATTCTGTATCTTTTAATACCAAGAATAGAAAAAACTAACTAGTGGTACCCAGGGTCTTCACACTGAGCTAATCACGAGCCAGTTTCTAGTTTACACCCTGTAAGTCAAACAGTGGCATGGGTTGGGCTCTAACTTGTGATCCTCCTGCCTCAGCCTCCCAGTGTGCTGGGATTCCAGGTTCCCAGTACGACAATTGGCTCAGAGATAGAGTTTTTAAAGCATCAATAGGCAAGTCTCATCCCTAGTGACCCCGTTGGAATTGGCCGAGTGGTGGAATGAGTAGGATATTTTTGAAAGTTCTCAGTTCCCTTACCAGTGTAAGGAGAAAATAATTACAGCTATTTGTCTTCTTTAAGATTGTTTTCTGAGGATATCGAGTCTCGAGATCTCTTTTGAAGACAAAAACTTGAGTTTAAATTTTTTGTGGTTCTGTTTCCCTTTCACTGAGAAGTTGCTTAGGTTCTCTTAAGGGAGTATACTCAGGTAAACCAGAGATGAAGGCGAGGATGATGAAGAGGATAGTTACCATGAGCTGAGCATTTATTTTTTTTGCTAGTAGCAGCTTTGAATTATTTTCCTGCTTCCTTATTTAATCCTATAAGAAAACCACAAGCTAGAAACTATTATTCTTAAGTTGCATAGAAACAAATTCAAGCTGTGTGATCATAGGAAGGTAGTTTCCAGTCAAACAACCCAATTGTTGAAACAAGCCTGAAGTATTCCTGGTTCCAGGGTCCACTTTCCATCAGCCCGTGCTTTGATTTGAGGATGAGGAGAGGAAGCATGCTTCTCATGAAAGCAAGGAAATCAGGAACACATTCAATGATAGGTGTCTTCTAGGTTTTCCCTTCTTTAACCCTCAGTCATGGTCACACCGGTTCATAGACCCATTCTCACTTTTGAGCCCTGCCAACTAGGAAGAGTCAGCAATCCCAGCTCCACCTGAAGTACGCCTGTTTGCCTTGTGCACTGACTGAGCCATATTCTAATCCTCCCAGTGTGCCCAGAAATTGGAACTCTTGTCACTTCCATTGGAAATGAAGCTTCTGAGTTAGAGCAGTCAGGGAGCCAACTCAGACCTCTAGCGGATTCACGTTTGGAATCCTAACTCCAGTGTCTCCGTCCTTAACCTCTGAACGCATCTGCTTCCGAAGCTAATTAGGGAGAAGCAGACATGGGGACTGCGAGGAGCACAAATGAACCTGAGTAGAAAATCTGAGCTCCTCCATTTTCTGAGGGCCCAGTCACTCTCCACTGATGAAAAACCTGGGCTCATGGGGAACGAACAGCCGTCCAGGGAAAAGTCCGTATTCGCAAGGGTGGAAGGCCGTGAAAACCAGGGGTCACTCATCAATCAGAAGTGTATTCATGCTTCGACTGGGTGAAGCATAACTGAACTCCAGCTGCCTTAGGCAAAAGACTGAATTGGCGGAATCACACAAGAGATAAATTAATAAATAAAATACAGCAAGGGCCACAAGGCCTCAGGAGCAAACGGATGTAGGATTGTCCAACTCCTTCTCAACCCTCCCTCCCTGGCCTCTGCGTCTGTCACTGTTCTGGTAAAACAAAAGGACCTCGGTTGACCTGCAATTTGGTGGTAACATCTGGACATTTTCCTGTGACAAGTCCCCCTTGACCTGTCACGAATCCCTGACTAGAGGGACAGTTGCGTACAAGTCTGCAACAGCCGGATTCTCTCCAAGACAAAACAGGGAGATTTAGGACAGTCTTCTAGGCAGCTCCCTTTTTCTGGTAGTCCGGTCAACAATTCCCAGGCATACGCATAGTTCCGCTGGAAGTCGCAGGTGTCTCTATTTACCTGACTGAACCTGGACTGCTGCAGCTTAATAAAATGATGCCAATGTTTTCAGTAAATGACCATTGGTACTCAGTTAGAAACCTCATCAGCCTGTCCAAGTCCTGCCCATCCTTGAGAATTCTGATTCCCTCCTTGATAGCAGCTGCCATTGAAAAAAATTTGGTGAGTGTTTAAAGAAATGTATTACAGTAAAAGCACAGTATCACGGATCCCCTCCCACTGCTCGGGACTCCTTTTTGTTGAGTTTTTTTGGTTGTGCTCTCTGGGATGTCTAGTGTCCTGGATTGACTCCAAACATCTAGTTTCGTGTCATTTTGACTTTGGGGAAGAGGCAGAAGTTGCACGGAGCCAGATCCAGTGAATGTGGTGGATGAGGACACAGTGTCATGTTGACGGAAATTGACACTATTTTAAATTGATTCAAGATATCAAGGCAGGCAGGACAGCCCAACTAAAGAAGCTCCCCCAAGAAGTGGCCAAAATGACCGAAAAGTGTGTTTGAAGTGAAGGGGAGGATTTTCAGAGAGATTCCTGGTAATGTGTCCTTTAGTGCAATAAATTCTTTAAATTCAAATATTGACTGTATATTTTGATCGCCTCTTATGCATTTTCAGATTCATCAATCCAGATAAGTTATTTTTTTTTAATTCCTTCCAGGAAAGAATTTAGTTTGATGAACCTTTTATTTCAGTTATCATATGTGATAGCTACTCTTAGTACATTTCAGGTTGTTGGAAGGCAGATCTGGATTTGTTTCTTCATTCGTTTTGTTTGTTTTTATCTTGGGTATGTTGTGGCCCTCTCCTGTCCTACACCAGGAAATTTTAAAATATTTCTTCTGATGTTATAAAATATATCAACATTAGCTAAAGTTAGCTAAAATTAGCTTGCTAATTTTTTTCTTTATATTGTCTTATCTGTCTTGTTTAGAATAGACCTGAGCAACCGGAGCTCACCGGGGTTACCGTTGTAGTTACAGGCACCACACCCATTAGCAAGCCTTACCTGTGTAGGGCTGCGGATGTTTTTTGTGTGTTGCTGTTTAAATTTGCTTCCCTTCTTGTTTTTGAGGTTCTGATGATACTCGAACAGACATGTATAACGCATCTTTATATACGACCCTGAGTATTCACGTTAATGATTGCAGTGACTTAAAAGATTTATCCATCCATTCCGTTACTCTTTATTTATCGACTTATAGACTGCTCTCTCGTATTATCTCTTTCTTCCTTCCTGTATTTCCTCTTCCTTTTTTAGTGTTAATGAATATAAGTGGTCATCCTTTTATTTATGTAAAATAGAGTTTTAGAGACGTGGTTTTGCTGGATGGAGTGTATCCTTAGATTATGGCATCTCCAATTTAAACCTCAATGACTCTAAAAATATTTAATTTTGAGTAAATATTGCCCAAACAATTAACCTAGTAGCTATTTAGATACTATTCTGGAAATTGTATGTTTATATTTTTGAGAGGTTTTGGAATGATTTCTCTTCTTCCTAATAACTTTGCCAAATTCTTTACATGTTCAGTATGATCTCTGATTTACCATGCTACATACTTTGCAAACACCAAATATAAGTTCCTTTTTTGTCTTTTTTATATACTCTGCCATTAAAGTGATTTTCAACTGTTATCAATGACATTTGACACTATTTTCAGTATTTTCTCTATTACTTTATTTGTTTAAAAACACCTTTTATGTCTGTATTTTTTTAATATATTCCAGATATTGCCTAATATTTTACTATAATCGTGAAATCTTAGCTTTTCTTTCTAAATTTACTTATTGAATAAGTTGATGTAGGCCATTTAAATAAGTATTTATTAAAGTCTACTTTATAATCTGCAATATTTTCTTTCTTGTGTGAAAACTTGAATTATATTTCTGTGGCTTTCATGATTACCTTAGTCACTTTCAAATGTGTGGAGTTACAGTGGTCTTATAATTTAATTACTGTCAGTTTGTTTGTTGTTTATAGTATTAGCGCCAGCATCACAATCGTACTGC